>PVJS01002811.1:0-63891 GCA_004027185.1 Glis glis
CACACACACACACACACACCAACCATGAGCACATAAAATATAATGTTGTAGAGCTGAAGTTCTCTGAAGAAGCCACATGTATATTAAAGATCCTCAGACTCTTTGACCTTGGCTGACTACAACATCGTGATTCTAGAAAGATATAATGTTGCAGGTGGAGAGATGCACTATTCTTGGGCTACCTTAGGCCCTTTAATAGCCATTTACTTTCAACCTCTGTATCTGACCTAACACGTTCTTGTGTCTATTAGGTAAACTTCTTGGAATGTATCACTAACCTTAGCCCACCATCAGCCTCTACCAACCCTGAAGGTAACACAACACCTGAAACCTAGTAAAAAGATTTATCCATGTTGTAGCAGCCCACCTACCTAAAGTCCCCACAAATGTGTTTGTTGAATATACTCACTTATGACTTTCTTTTTCCTTTACCTGCATGTGATCTCTTTCACAGCAGAACATGTTATTTGGGATAACTTCAATCAGTGTTTCTGGCTCATGTTCACTCATATTCAGCTCATAAGAAACTATTCTGTTATTTCCTTTAGATCACAGTTGTCATTTTATATCAACATATTATCCATCTAGTGAGGCAGGCAGCTTTGGGGGAAAACTCCTACATTGATGCACTTTCAAACGTGTCCTTTTTGTTTCAGCTAAAACTTACAAAAAAGCAGTCAACATCACTGAGACACTATTGACTCTTTTTCTTTTATGAAACTAGAGTAAACTTAGCCCATTAGAATCTTGAACTGAGAATTCCCAGAAGTGTTCATGTCTGCCATCTTACCTGGAATTGAGCATGCCCAGAAATGTATCCTCCATCTTTCCTTTTTGAACTATAACCTTAAACCGAGCATGCTCAGAAATGCACACCTTAAACTGAGCATGCTCAGAAATGTGCCTGGCCCTACCTGGGTTTTCCTATATGAATATGTATAGACTCCCTGAATAAAATACAATACTTCCTTTGTTCAGGGAGAGGATGACATTCTAATAACCCCATACTTTCCTTATTCACTGAAATTAATCTTTCTCTATTCTTTTATCTCCTAACTGTACTCTTTGACTTTGCACTCACCAAGATATCAGCCCATTGCATTCAATTATAGACATACTAAATAATTACTAACACAGGCCACGACAAGGTCACAAATTTCTCTCTCCACCTTGGCTCATGGTCACATGAACACTGTCAACAACTGCATTAAAAAAAAAGAAAACCTTTGTGGACTTTTTGCCCCAACCACAGAAGGAAAAATACCACCAACATACATTTTCCAGGTTATGTTCTATAACCTACATAAATTTCCCATGTGCTTCAGTTTTTATTCTTCATGAAAGGATTTGGTTTATTTTTTAAACCCAAAGAAATTGATGTTGAACAATTTAAAAAGCAGCAAATAAAACAGGTGCTATTATTATTTGTGGGGGAAAAATTGCGGCTAAGTACTGTCTTTTCAGCTGTTTAAATAATTACTCCTCTCATCCAATGAGTCTGCCCTAGAAAATGTTAAACTCTTGCCTCATATTTGCAGGTCCTCACTGTAGGAGGGAGGCTGGGTGGTATTGTTGACCCTGGCTTAAAGATAGGAAACCAAGGATCAGAAAGAGAAAGTGACTTGATGTTCCATCCCCAGCACAATACTCCTTTGTCCTGGGCTGTGCACACAGTAGTGTAGAAGAAGTATAGAGAAGTAGTGAATGAAAGTGTAGAGAAAGTGATTTGATGTTTCACCCCCAGCACAATACTCTTTTGTCCTGTGGCTGTGCACACAGGAGTGTAGAGAAGCAAAAATAAGTTTCTCCTCCACATTTAATGAGTTCTTAGCAGGGACTCTGCATCAAAGATAGATTAACAAGAGTAAAACAAACAGAATTTTAATAACATGAATATCTCCTGTAAACATGGGTGGTAACCCAGAGAAATGAGTAAATCATCAGTAGATCTCAAAGAGTTTTCTTACTTTCTGACTCTGAAACAAAGAAAGAAGGATCTGTGGACAGGCTCTCTTACCATAAAACACAAGTACATTCAGGTATGTAGATTTAAGCCCATGCAGTCTCTGTTGATTTAATTGGCCTCCCCTTCCTGGTGCAAACAGAGACTTACATTGCACCAAAAATAAATAAAAATAAAAAATATAAATGATGTAAATTTCCCTCATAAAAGGGGTAACTTTTCAGAGCTTCTTGTATGTTGGCTGTTTTTCAAAATAACAAGCTCAAAATAATCCTTATGACAAAGAGACATATTTGGGGTGGCATATTCTGGTCCCTGAAAGTCATATTTTGGGGTGACATGTCCTGAACTCCATCAGTAGCAATACAGCCTACACCTTTTCAGTTCATGTAAAATGACTATTGAGAATCCAACAAGACCCAATGTGATCTCAGACCTCCATATTCCCAGTGTGGCTTACCCTCCAGTGCTCTCCTTTAACAGAATCTCAGCCTGCCTCCATTCCCACACACATGAATACCACTCTCCTGGCTCCTAATCTCTGGTTTTCATTTTCTAGATTCTTCAATCATTGTCTCCCCCCCCTCCTTTAGTGAAATCCATTGTCAGACAAAGAAACAGGTGAATCCATTTCAGTCTGGTCTTGTCTCTGTACCTGTTGAACCTGTAGCATCCTCATGGGGAGCTCCGATGAGCATATTTAAGCCATGCACTCTAATCTCTCTAATCTTGAATAATTATACCTAAAAGCGTGTGATAATTCACATACTGGCATCCAGCAACTATCCTTGCATTTAGAGAGATTTTGAATTATTTTCCTAGCCAAAGAAAGGATTGCTATTAATTCATCAACATTCTCAATCTTGTTTCCTATTTTCAGCAAGAAGTTATACATGGAAAATTGAAAGGGAAAGAAAAAGAAATGAAATGTATTTATACATTATGCACAATCCTTCAGGATACTTGGGTTTTTAATACCTTAATTCCTAGTCTAAGACTTGACTAATTTTCAACAATGCACTAAGTAAGCGTATATCTTGAATAGCTACAGGTATTCCTGTGTGAAAGTCATCCTAATACATCATGTTGCCATCCTTGAGGTTTTTCCTTGAACTAATTAAGAAAATACTGCTACCAAAGTCCTAGGCCAGAGGCCAGATTCTGGAGGTTCCAACAAACCAGGTCTGAATATTTGCCCTGATATCCAAACAGGAAAAGAATTTTAATCAACATGGCCATCTTGGGAAGGCAAAGCAAGATCTGGCATTTCAGCCCTGTCTTCCAGGTGCTTTAGGTTTATATAAAGAATTGGGAGCCGGGCGTGGTGGTGCACACTTGTAATCCCAGTACTTTGGGAGGTGGAGACCGGAGGATCCAGGTTCGCGGCCAGCCTCAGCTCTCTCTCTCCCTGTCTCTCTCTCCCTGTCTCTCTCTCACTCTACCTAGTGAGGCCCTCCACAACTTCATGAGACCCGGTTGCAAAATAAAGTATAAAAAATAGGGCCGTGGGTGTAGTGTGGAGGTAGAATGCCCCTGGGTTCAATCCCCGGTACCGCAAAAAAAAAAAAAAAAGAATTGGGGCAGGGGGCGAGAGGTATGCATAATTAAGCAGTCTTGGTCAACTGTGGTCTCATAGGTCATTCTCTCTGTTCTGGTTCTACAAGGTAGCTCCAGAGAAGTTGTTATCACTCGAGGGGAAATGTCCCCTTGCTGCTCAGGGTGTTTATCCATCAGATCTGGGATCTTGGAAGGAGGCAGTTCAGTTCCCATGATTGCTCCTGCTTAGGGGCCAGTCTCATTGTTGGGTGAGATATGCCTGCCTCTTAGAAGGTGTAGGACAAGAACTGAAAACTTATAAGCACCACTCCAGGGGGCTGAAATAGGATGCTACAAATCTTGCCTCAGTCTAGAAGGAGGACAAGACAGGTTAGGTAATTTAAGGCTAATAGACCTGTATTAGTTTTTAGATGAACACTCCTTAAATGATTAACATGCCTATATAGAGAGCTGAGCAGGTCAGAAGTTGAGGTAATAAAGGAGGCCAATGCAAAATGAAGGCAGAGATGCCAAGCTTTATCCTGCTTTTAGTTACCCATTGGGCATCTGCAGACCCAAGTAAAGAGTCAGTGCTCTTAGTAAAGGCAGCCTTTCTAAGTCCCCATTACAGCATGATTTAATGCTTGAATGAATCAGAAATATATCAAGTTTCTTATTATAATATTCCTGAAGAATTTCATAATTAACCAAGATGTGATTATTGTAATTTAATGTTTGTATGAAATTCAGTAAAGTTGGAAACAATTTGCAAGAATCACTAGAGTGAATTGTTAGAATTATTGTAATAGAAAAAATTACAATTGTTAGAGTTTTTGAGTTAACCAGTTTGTAAAGTTCACAAACTGCTACCTTTTAAAAGAATTTATAGAACATTTTAAGAAAACATTATAATTTATCACCATGACATTTTATAATCATAGATAGCACAGAGAAGGAAAATATTAATTGTGCATATAATATAGAATTTTACTATCTTTGTCAAATTATAAAGGACCAAGTTGAAAAGAAAATAAATTTAAATTTAATGGACAATATTTCTTGCACAATGTAGGCATTTAAAACATATTTTAACTCACCTAGATTATATGTGCATGCATACATATGTATATAGGTTATTTTGCTGCTGGCTACCCTTCTTCTGTAAAAAACTTTTTGTGTATGGTACTAGGGATTGAACCCAGGAGCATTCTACCTCCAAGATACATCCCCAGCCCTTTTTATTTTTTGTTTTGGAATAGGATCTTGCTTGGTTGATGAGAGTCTTGCTACATTGCTGAGGCTGTCCTCCAACCTACGATCCTCCTGTCTCAGCCTCCCAAGTCCTGGGATTGCAGGTGTGTGCCATCACGCCTGGCTTCTTCTGAAATTTAATGTCTTTTTTTAACATTATCTCAAACATCTATTGGAAAGTAGACCACTAAACTAATCATTCTTACAGATATAAAATGTTTTTCCTAAACGTCAACAGAAAGGATGGCATTGTTGCTAATTGTTCCTCACTACCTAATTTGGTTAACTTTGACCTCATCTCATTAGGTCTAGTTATGTTGCCATAAAAAAATGCTGCCTATTCCCCCCCACCTGTTTATATTCCCCCCCACCTAATGCTTTATATTTCTTGGTGGGTTCCACTTTTAGTTAACTCCTAGACCAAGATTTCATTCTAACAACATCAGGCATGCCTCTTAAGTCGTTTTCTACTAAGGTGGCTAATATTTTGTTGTAGTTGTTAAGGCATCGACACTTAAATGCTAAGAGTAGCATTTTGTATTTGTTTAGTTTGGTATTAACTTATCTATAAAATAGGGACAAAATAGGGACAAGGGGACAAGAGTTCCTATCCTTCAGGCTTTCTATTATCATTATTATTATTATTAGTCAGATGTTTAGTCCCTGTGACCAAAGTACCTGACATGAGCAACATAGAGGAGGAAAGGTTTATTTGGATTATGATTTCAGAGGTTCAGTCCATGGTTGGCTGGCTTCAAAATAGGAACATCTTGGTGGTAGGGCATGGTGAAAGACAGCTGCTCAGACAAAAAGGGACCAAGGACAGATATAATCCCCAAGGCCATGTCCCAAGTGGCCTTCCTTCTCCAGCCACACCGCACCTACCTACAGTTACCACTCCTAAGTCCATGCACATGATTAGTCGATGAATGGATTTATACACTGATGAGATTAGATGCCTAATTAAATTATTGCACCTCTGACTAGTTCTGCATTATCAACACATGAGCAGCTTCTTCTTTTTTTTTCTCCTAAGGGGGAGGCATTCCATGGCCAAGCCAGAATAGTTGCCATCAGACATAATAATATATATGAAAAAACTCTGTGAACTAGACTATAAACAATGCGAAATCTAACTCAAAATCTCATTGTGGCAGGAGTGTAGGATTAAAGTTTAAATTGGTGACAGTTGAAAGAAAAGGACTGTGTGCTCTATGCTTAAGATAAATGGCAGGAAGTTCTCCCCTCTGACATCCATTGCTCAAGACAAACAACAGGAGAGCACTGAAGTGGTGTGGTGCAGGCACATCTGACCACAGCTGCTTGCCTGGAAATAACTGAGACCTTCATTTAAATTCATTTGCCTGTTAGATATGCCCAGGGGTAGACCCAACCCAATTTTAGACACATTTCTGACCATGTGCACATTGGTGCAGGTGCAATGAGAGATTGCTTACATAGCTTACAAATGTGTTAGTTTCTAGCCCAGAAACATATATTTGCTGTTTGTGGGCACTTTGAGGTTTTGCTGGAGGACACCAAGAGAAAAAAGAAACCCAAGAAATGGCGCAAAAGCAGGGAGAAACACCCCTAACCATCCCCCTACCCCCAGCCCATAAATTTACCAAAATCTGGTCCGGTGTCAAGCCCATCAATCGGTGGGATACATGATTGTTCCTGCACTCTCTCCCTTCCTAAACCCCATAAAATGCTCCAAGTATGTAAGGAAGCGGACTTGTGGGCTTCTGAATCTCATGGGTTCTTTCCCCGGTCAGTTGCTCCCTTCCAGGTTTTATCTCAAAACCTGTTCCTTGCTGTTGAGCCCTGTTCCCTTTTGTCCCTATAATTCCTAACATGTTAGCCCCTTGATTTCTTTGCTACTCTACCAATGGGGTATCCACATTTCCTTGCTACTTTGCTTATTGGATAGCTACCCTACAAATAAATGCAACCAATAATTTTTACTAACCCTCTCTTTATTGACCATGCTTGATTTCTATACTATAGAAACTAAAGGACCCCATGAGCTGGTAACATCATAATTATTCTTGCTTCTGATGGAAAATTCAAAATATTAAAAAGTTGATTCCTTGAATGTTTAAAACTCCTATCAACTCTAAACAGTGTAAGCTACTCATACTATGAGGTTTTCCAAAGACTGATGTCAAGGAAGAAATTCAAGTGAAGCAGTATTCATTTGGGGCACTTAAAATGGAGTTGGGAGATATTGCTAAATCTAGTGTCAGACATATCTATGTACTGGACCTTCGACCTGGGCTGCAGGCATGCCCTGGCATGTGAGCTGATCTTTGGACTGGGCCAAATGCAGTTCCTGAAACACTGTCAACCTCCCCTGAGCTTCTGCACAAGAGGCTCCTTCTCCAGACTAAGCAGAGACTGGGACTGTACCCAATCCCTTTCCTACAGAATCATTTAACATTTTCCAGCACCAATCCTAATTCCTGATTCATGAGTGATGCTACAAATTCATCCTCCATTTTTTAAAGCTTCAGAGAAGTTTTAAAGACTGTTCGAATCTGTGGTGGTGCATGCCTATAATTCCAATACTTACGAGGCTAAGACTGGAGGATCACAGGTTCAAGGCCAGCTTCAGCAACCTAGCAAGACCCTGTTTCAAAAACAAAAATTAAAATTAAAAAGGGCTGGGGCTCAAGGTAGAATACCCCTGGATTCAATCCCCAGTACCAATAAATAAATAAATAGATAAATAAATAAATATCCATAAATGGTGGAGGATATATCACTGTCACAAGTACCTAGAGTAGTGCATTCATAGAGTTTGCACCAAGAAAAATATTCAAATTATATATATATATATATATATATATATATATGTATGTGTGTGTATTATATATATATATATAATGTATATATAGATTTCTAAAATCACATATATGTATGTATATATACATATATATTATTGCTGGATGCAGCTTCTTATGCAGGGAATGTATTTTCCAACTTCTTGTTCATAGTTCTAGGACTAACCCTAGCCAATACAGTGATGTTATTTGCTTCAGGGCCAGATTTTTAAAAAGCAGGTATGTGTTATCCTTGGTCTATACTTTTCTTCTAAGGACAAGGGACATTTTATATTTTTGCAAATCCTTCTAAATTAATCCCCAAAAGTCTCTTGAAATGTTTATTCATGTTCCCCTAAATTTCTTTTCTCTATCTCATTTGTTAAAACTCTTCAAAGATAAGAATTTTCTCCAAAATAAAATTAACACTTTCAAACACAAGAAAACCAAATTTATTCATTGTGTAATCTAATTGATGAAATATCTTTAGACTTCACAATGTACATACACATACACACACACACTGGTAAAACAGTTAAAATGACATTTAATTTAAATTTTAAAATGTACAGTACTGTTAACTATTGGTAAAATGGTATACAGCAGCTCCCTATAACTTATTCATGTCATGCATTTTTTTTATTGGGTGCATTGTAATTTTACATCATATTGGGGTGCAGAGTTAGAAAAATACATGCACACAACTGTTGTTGCCCTTCCCATCTGGTCCCTCCTCCCATTCATCATCTTTAGCAATCAGGGAAATGCATTTTTTTAATATACTTTCATCTCATGAATTTTTGAAGGAGCATGTGCGTGCGTGTGTGTGTGTGTGTGTGTGTGTGTGTGTGTGTGTGTAAGGTATTATATGGATATGGTCTTTTGTTTAGTATTTTTCTCTAAGTTAACAAATATATGAGAGTATTTTTTTAAGCATAGAACATTGATCTCCAAATAGTGGGCATGTATATTTTACCAATTTTCCAATTTGAATGTATTATATTTTTGTTTCTTTTTCTTTTCTTTTTTTTTGGTTGAAGTAAAATCTTTCCATTCTCCATTAGAACCCACACATGGTGGGTCTATATACTTGGTATCTGACTAGTATCATATGATTCATCTATATTAAGTGCACCCGTTAATCTATTTTTCTGAATATAAGTGTGCCATACAGTCATACCTTCCCCAAAGGAGATAGCCCACAACCTGGCCTAAGTAATGGATCCTGGAAATCACAGGGATTGCACTTTCCTTCTCGTTCTTAAGCCAATTCCATTCTCTAGTTTAGGTCATATTATCAACTAGGGTCTCTAAGGGCTTTTAAAGAAATCTCTAATCTTCTGCAAATTATCCTCTCAGACTGAAACAAGAAGATAACATGTATTCACTGGTCTTAGAGGCTGGAAATAGGAAAACACTGTATTCTTAAAGGTATAGACCCCACAATCTATGAACTGATTAGGCCTGGGACAGAGACTGAGGACTAATTTATGTTTTGGGGGTTGTAGTTTTCACACAGTTCATCTGTACAATATGTTAGTTAAGTACTTTATGAAGAAGGAAAAGATTCTGTTTCTGTCACACAAGGGTGTAACACATGATGGCTGTCTAGGAACTGGGAATTCTGCCAGAAACTATGCTCATCTACCTATTCTTCAGTTGCATATATGCAAATAATTTATTTTCCTACTACTTTGTTTGAACACTACTCTATTCCTCATCCCTTGATACATACCAAGCCTGGATCATACTTAGTATGTATTTTCCATACAAACATATGAAAGCATACATGCATGCATACACATATCTATGTAAATATTATATACATACCAGTATGTATATAAGATAGCATGAAGCACATGAAAATATGATTTGGTAAAATACATTCACCTTAACCTAAAGATTCATATACTACCTCAAATTTTGCACCCCAGAAACTCAAAGTACATTTTAGAAAATGGTATGATATTCTTAATAACATTTGAAAACATTGTACAACAAATAAGTTTGGGATTTCTGAAAATGAAGGAAAAGATAAATGAATAATAATGAGGCATGACAAGGAATCTTAAAATAGTTTAAGAGAAGTAAAATCTACATTGAAGATGGTGAATGGTATAAATGACACAATGGAAGCTCCAAAGACATGATGAGATGTTCCTACATAATGTAAAGGAAAAGAACAAAAATTTATAAGAAAAAAGACAATTAGGAATTCAGGACAACAATCTAATCTATAAATTACATGGGATCTTTTGGAAGGAATCACAGCAATTAGACAAGAAATGATTAAAAACATAATAAAGTATAAGTTCTAATAAAGGACATAATTAACAGATTATGGTAAAATAAATTGGAAATGCTCAAATATAACAATATTTGCATTCTTATTGTATAGATATAGACATACACATCCAAGTGATGCTGAAGTCAGGTTTCTGATAAAATAAAATTCAAACTCAACATAGACTTTCAGCTTGTAGTCTTTAAAGTCAATTATTAAAGAAGCATTTTTAAAACTAAAATGTAAGTTTATTCCTGTAATATTAGACTTCTACACAGAAAATCATTGTGAACAGCAGGAATCTAAAAGCACTAAAAAGTGCAGAAAATTAGACAGACTTGTGTGGGGTGCACAGACTCTGATGAGAAGGACTTTACAAATTGATTTCATGTTGTCATGGATTTTAGGGTTGGCCTAGATCATTTAGCATGCTGTGGGAAGCAACAAAGGTACCACTGGAAAGACCACAGTACCATTGGCATGGCCACCATCTTTTGGGTCTGGATGTACATGGCCTCTATAGAGACAGCAGAAGAATCCTAGTGGGGAAAGAGATAGTGAGGAGATCCCTTACTATCTAGTCTCTACACATGAAAGAAAGTCAAAGCAAATCACATGTACACACACACACACACACACACACACACACACAAATATATATTTAAAGCAATGAATACTTAATGAGAAGAATCTAAAATTATATAAATAAAATAAACAATTTCTTATAATTTATTCCATCTGTGTGTTGAATTAATTAAAATGAATAATTCAAGAATAATGGAAGTCATGGCATATGTTTCCTTTCTTTGCCAAACCCAGAGAAGTGTAGAAAGTGCATTTTGTAGAGTTGTCTTCACCATCCAGTTAAATGTTTTTGCCTGCTCAGCTCCATGACCACTTTTAGCAATAGATACTACTTCTCCAGCACTTATTGCCAACAATTTAAACTTTATATGCTCAGGAGATTATGCCTATGGATGACTAATCCTAAAGAAATGTTTTCATGGCAGGAAGAACTATGCAGAACAACATCATAGACATTGTCACTGACAAGACATTTGAGAAATAGTTTTCTGAATATTTAAATCAATGGCCTGTTCTAATTTTATTTATTTATTTTTTATTTACTTATTTTTTGTTCTATCTTTTTGGTACTAGGGATCAAACCCAAAGTATTGCACTTGCAAGGCAAGTGCTTTGCCACTGAGCTACATCCCAGTCCCTAATTTTATTTTTTACTATCTTTGTCAGAAGACTTCATAAATGTGTGTGTGTGTGTGTGTGTGTGTGTGTGTGTGTGTGTTTGTGTGTGTGTGTGTTACTGGGGATTCAACCCAGAGGTGCTTTACCATTGAGCTATATGCCTAGCCTTTTTTTATTTTGAGATGGGGGGGTCTCATTATGTTGCCTAGGCTGGCCTGGATCTTGTGATCCTCTTGCCTCAGCCTCCAGAGTAGATGGGATTACAGGTGTGTACCACCACACCAGACTCATAAGTCATTTTTTAAGGACTTATGATCTAGTAAGATTTAACTATGAATATAAGAATACGACTATATGTCTATTTCCAACTATTATAAATTTAAACAGCAATATTGCATGGAAAGTATCCAATTAAAATTCATTAAGTGTAATTGGTGATCTACTGTTAATGGAGTATGAATTGATTTTATTAAATAATGGATGTAAATATTTTTATATTTTTATTGGTGCATTGTAACTATACATCATAGTAAGGTTAAAAGTGATACAAACATACATGCACCCAGCATGTGGGGTGTTTCTCTCTGGATAGAATGTAAATTTTATTAGACAAGAATGTGTGTGAAAAATTCTGAATCCTTAAGAAACTCTAATTTTTTGTCTGTTTCTAAGTACTGTTGTGGTGTGTCAGGTAAAGTCTGTTGGAAACGTAAATATATTTCCTTCCATTGCTAAAATTGTCCACATCAATAATTCTGCTTGGTCTTTTAAGAGTAAGGACATTGTTGGAGGTGGCTGTTGGTTGGCTCTCTGACAAATGGCCCATGTCCATACACAGCATTAAACTGCAAAATATCTGACTGTTCATTCACCACTCAAAAATCCCCCTGACAGATAGCGCTGAAATAGCACCGGAGGCCAAATGGGAACAGACATGGCTTTAATAAGCTGAAGGAGAATGCCATGATTCACACCCAGGGTCCTTTTGCAGATTGCCTCTTTCTCTAACAAGGTTCAGGACTTGAGCTACTCCTCTGGAATAAGAAATGCACGCGGACTGGGAGCCTGCTGTGCCTCTCATCTGTGAGCTCAGATTAAGAGTGATGTGTTGTCCGGATGAATTCACCCGGGATGGCCAGCTACAAGACAGCCTACCTGGTAGAAATTAAGAAAAAAATAGACACTCTTAAACATCGTGACCATTCAAGAAAATATAGCATCTCTGTAGAACTGTTGTTTGAATAAACACTTTTCCTGGACCCAGGGGTCATTCAGTGGCAAAAGTGAAAGCTACAAGTGCATGCAGCACAGTGGAGTTGAAAGCATGTCTAAAATTTGATGTCTGGTTAATAGAGTGATTTTAGGAATTTTCTTTCAAGACTGAATTTCCAATCGAGAGTGGTAGTGCATGCCTGTAATCCTAGTACTTGGGAGACTGAGAGAGGAGGACTACAGGTTCCACAGCAGCCTCAGCAACTTAGCAAGACCCTTTTTCAAAACAAAAACAAAAACAAAACAAAACAAAAGAAATTAAAAAGGACTGGGGTGTAACTTGGAGGTACAATCTCCAGTCCCCCCTCCAAAAAACTGTTTCCCATTGGATTGGGGATCCTGCTACAATAGATATTTATCCTTCACTTTGTGGAAAACATTTGTGAGCTGCTTAGGTGGTTTGAAATGGTATCTTGGGAAACATTCTCACAGCTATAATCCCAAACCTAACCACACAATTTAGAGGAAGGAAGATTTATTTGTTCACAGTTTTTTGGAGATTCCAAGGTTTAGTCTATGTGAGGCCAGGGTCTGAATCTCAGGGCATGGCAGCCAGAAGCGGAGAGAGAGCGTGCAACACTCTGCTCTCACATTGTGGAGCCTAGAATCAGAGAGGGCAAGCAAGCAAGGGCATTCAAAGACACAATCCCTAAGGTCACATCCTCAGGGACCCACCTTCTCCAGCCACACCCCACCAGCCTAGGTTACCATTATCTGCTGATGAGATTACAACTCTCATGCCTATGTCAACCCTGAGCTTAATACTTGAGCTCTTCAGGGAGCATTCTGTATCTAACCATGACAAGTAGGGAGTCATCATACTAATGGGTTGGAAAAGCAATTTGTAGATGAGGGTAATATCTGGACCTACAACTTTGCAGTCTGTGAGATTCAGTTTTCCCCATTTTCAGAAGTAAGGGTATTCATACTGAATTTCTATACTGATCTTGGAGGGTTGTTGGAGGAATTGAATGAAATATTTTGTGCAACGCCCTTAACACATAAAAGCCCTTAGCATTACATCAAATTCCTTCTCATCCCCTTCTTCTCAGGAGAACATATGGTAGATCCCAGGGAGCCAAGTCAGAATTCCTCCTTTGGTTTGCTTTTGTCTCATCCACTTGATCGACTTAATTCTTTACATCCTATTTCTAAACCCCATTTCCATACATACACACAAACACATCCCACAACATACCAGGACACAATTCTCACTAAGATATTAGTCTTTAGAAATTCATTTCCCCCACTCTTTTTCTAGGCTGAGGCCGACCTTAGAAAGTATTTGAAGACTCTGACCTTGACTGCTTCTCAAACCCTATGGCTGAGAATTGAGCTCCATGGTGGTCTGGCAGGGCTGGTGCTGCCCTCTTTCACATTTCTCCGTTACTTCCTTGATGTTAATTATACTCCCCCACCCTGCTAAACTCAGGCCTGATGTGCTATGCTTTGATTAATAAAAGTTAAAAATAACTGATATATTTCACTTCTGGGCAGGGGTTTTAAGAGCCAACACCTATGCCATGCTTCCCCCAACCCCCAATCAAAATGTTCCAAAAGTAGCCTGAGTATCTAAAAGAGGACAAGATGGTGTCATAGATTAGGGTTCCCATCCAACTTTCAATAGAAATATGTCATTAAAGGAAAGTAAGTATGTGAGATTCTTTATTACTGTAGCTGAATCCTACTCTTTCATGACTGGTATGTTACTCCAGCCTAGACTAGACTTCTGCTTTGCTCTCTGTGCTTGAACATAGCTTTTTATAAACCTTCTAACTACTATGGTCATTTCATTTAACCAGGTTAGTTTCATACATTCAAACTCTACATGTAAGAGAGCATAGCTATATCCTGAGTCTCAAACACCCACTCATGTAACTTGGTAATTTCTTGGATTTCCAGTTAGCATTTGCCTTGAGTTTCGCATTAGCATAATCCTCCCAATCTGTGGCAGAACCCATTTTTTAAAATCTCAAGCACCTTAATGACAATTACTGTCATGAATTATGTGAGATTCGATAGTGCCATCTCTCCTTGTGTACCAGGCTTTACATCCTCATACTCAATATTTCTAAGCACTGGCACCTCTGTGTAGTTCTCTTGTCACCAATTCAGTCTGTTTCTGCAGCAAGATTTGGTTTTCTGTAAATCTCAGTCTACCAAATGAATGATTTGGATCAAAACTGACCTCTAATGAATAATAGAATACGTACTGTGTTTCTGGCTTTATGACAATATCATTTTGAGCTTTAGTGCTGACTCATTTTACATTTTTGTGAGAATTTAATAAAAATATTACCAATAATACTTTGACTAATTGTGTGTGCCAAAGCTATTTACCTAAAAGAGAATAATGATTCAGAAAAGGAAATTTACATTTTCTATCACTTCTATGTATTTGCACAAACACAAATATAGGGCACATGCACACACACATTATTTAGAGCTAAGTCAGTTTATTTACACATGTTTTTCCTAGGTGCTATATTTAATAAAAATGAACTGCTAGATTTTGGGGGAAAAGATTTGCTTTTTAGAGAATTTTCAGAACTTTTCAATATACTTAAAGAATAAAATATTGTCAAATACCACTGTACCCCACTAGTGTCCACAGTAGTGTCTCCTTTGTTGACATGGAGAACTTTAAAAAAATTAGCTTCTTAGGTTACCATACTTATATTCCAATATAGTGGTCATGCATTTCTCACTTCCATTTAAACTGCCCAAAGCAGGACCAGCTTTATGGGGGTAAGGAAAGATCTACTAACAAAATATCAAGATATATCAATGTAGTTGGGTGTGGTGGCACATACCTGTAATCCCAGTAATTGGAAGGCTGAGGCAGGAGGATTGCAGGTTTGAGGCCAGCCTCAGCAACTTAGCAAGGCCCTCAGTAATGTAGTGAAACACTGTTTCAAACTAAAAAATAAAATAGGGCCAGGGATGTAGCTTGGAGGTAGAAAGTCCCTGGGTTCAATAACCAATCTCTCTCTCTCTCTCTCTCTCTCTCTCTCTCTCTCTCTCTCTCTCACACACACACACACACACACACACACACAGAGTATATTAGTGTTTCTTGGATTCCTTTTATGATCCTTCCACATCTGCCAGTCTACTCTGCCTATTCTCATACTTCATGTCTTGCCATTGGTTTGCCCACAGCTTCTAGTCCAAACCTCTTATCAGTAAAAACCACCCAATCTCAGCCTCTCTCTAGAGCCTTCCAGACTCATATTCATCCATATCAACTCTCGAGGCAGGTCTTGAAGGTTGAGTACATCAGTCATGGAAGTCACACTACCTTCTAGCACTTTATCCCGGTATAAAGGAGGAGATAATGCCTTCATAAAAACATGAAGTCCAGAAAAATGTGATTTCCTTATATTCATGTACTCCTTGGGCCTTGAGTTCAATATAAGTCTATATTATCTTATAGGAAATCATTGGGAAAAAGCTGGACACATCATAATGCCTTGAGCGGTCATAATAAAATGAATGTTAGTATTCTCCTACCTCACTACCTGCAAAAGGATGCGTGAGAGAGAAAATAGGGTCAGAACTCTGAAGATAAAAATAATATACAAAGCTTTTAGGAAAATGAATAGATGTTGAAGATTATTAAGCAGTGAGTCTAAAGATCCACAGGTAGTCCAGTGGGAACAGGGTAAGCCTCCTAGGTTCAAGGACGACACTTTCCATGTCCCTTCCCCATCTACTTCTTCACTGCCTGGGTCAGTATTTCTTTCTTTTTTTTTTTTTTTTGCGGTACCGGGGACTGAACGCAGGGGCGTTCTACCTCCACGCTACGCCCCTGGCCCTATTTTTTATACTTTATTTTGAAACCGGGTCTCACGAAGTTGCAGAGGGCCTCACTAAGTAGAGAGAAAGAGAGAGTGAGAGAGAGAGAGAGAGAGAGAGAGCTGAAGCTGGCTGCGAACCCGGATCCTCCGGTCTCCGCCTCCCAAAGTACTGAGATTACAAGCGTGCGCCACCATGCCCGGCCAGTATTTCTTAATAGCTTTTACCCTTTGCAGAAACGTCACTGCTGGGCATGCCACAGAAAACAGAGAATACGGTGATTGATGACAAAGATACTTTGATTTTCACATGTAGCATGCTTCCCATTCCTCCCAAATCATCATGAAGATTTATTATTTCTCATACAAACACCTTCAGGAGGTGAAGGTTTGACAAAGCCCAGGGAGCGTCCTCTAATGCCATTCTCTCAGGAGCATTGGGCTCTCCTTACACTAACTGTTACTAGAGACTCTGGCAAAGAGCCCGTCCCTGGCCAGAGGGTTTTACTGCAAGGCCTAGTGACTGAGCATGCCTGGTGCTGAGCAGTAAGTGGACGCCTACTCTCCCCAAAGACCCTTCCATCAGTCCATGCCCGTGGTGTTTTTAATCTTAAAGGCAATAATACTGAGATTGGTCTGCAGACAATGAACCAGTATTTATTTCCTTATTCTCTGGTCCTAGAAAATTACCACAGTTTAATGGTAATGTAGCTCAGTGGAAGAGCAACATGCTTGGTATGCATAAATTTCTGGGTTCACTCTCTAGCACACCAAAAATATCTACTGATTTAAATGTTCATCACATCTAAAAATTACATTTACAGCAACATCTAGACTATTGTTTGACCAAATAACTGGATACTTTGGACCAATGAAGTTGTTACATAAAATTAGGAATCATAACCCTCTTTCTTCACATGCTGCCTCCATACTAAACAAGCTACTACAGCAATAATGATGGTGGAGCTAAATGAAAGAGCCTGAAGACAGAGGCTCTCTAAGGAGAAGTACAGGGGGAAGCCCCAAAGTCAAGAGAAGAAAAAGCATCTCACCACGGGAATTGGAAAAATCTTATATTAAAAGTGACAAAAATAAACCCAGTCCACCTCTAGTCTCACACTGACGATCTGTTCACTGCAGTTCCTGGTCCCTATATAACATGCCAGTTTTTAATCATCAGAACAACACATAGATATGACCCAGATGTTGGAAATATCAGTTAGGAGATTTAAAATAACTACCCCTACTATGTTAAGGGCCCTAGTAGAAAAGTAGACCACATGCACACCAGATAATGTCAACAGAAAAATGGTAACTACAAGATAAAACCAAAGGGATATGCTAAAGGTCAAGAATGGGAAAATAGATAGAAAAAATATCTTGAAGGAAGTTGGAGGGAGGACACTTAGCTACTGAGGAACAAGGAATAATAAAGAATCTAGTAGAAATGATTGTGATGAATCATAACAGACTCAAGGAAGAAGAGAGTGGATGGAAATGTTTAAGCTAATAAAAGAAAAAATAAAACCTTTGTGAACCTAGAATTCTGTATCCAGCAAAAGCATCCCTCAGTGGTGAAGGAGAAATAAAAACTTTTTTTGACAGGCAAAAACTGAGGAATTTATTGCCAGTGGAACATCCTTGCAAGAAATGTCAAAGGAGTCCTTCAGACAGAAGTAAAATTATATAGGCCATAAAACTGTGAAGAAAATAAGATTTTCAGAAAGGAAATAGAAATAATATAATTTTTCTTATTCTTTACTGATGTAAAGCATGACTTTAAAAGAGTCATAACAATGTATTGGATCATTAAAACATGCAGGTGATTGAAATAAGTGACAGCAATATCATAAGAGTTGGAAGGGAAGAATTGGGAATAGAACTGTCCCTTGACGTCCATGAGGGGACTGATTCCAGGACCTCCACTATGAATGCCAAAACTTGCCAATGTTCAAGTTCTTTATACAATAAAGGCATGGTATTTGCCTACAAATTATCCACATCTTCCAGTATACTTTACATCATCACTAAATTACTTATAATACCTAATGCAATGCAAATGCTATGTAAATAGTTGTTATACTGTATTACTAGGGAATAACAAGAAAAAAGTCTGTACATGTCCAGCACACACACACTATATATACATATATAATATATTTAAACAGATGTATATATTCCAATCATAATTAGTTGAATCCTTGGACATGGAACCTGTTGATGTAAAACCATAGGTGTAGGACCAACTGTGCTTCCTTACAATGTACTTGTATAACAAATGAAGCAGTCTGGTGTTATTTGAAGTCAGACCTAGATTAACTAAAAACATGTAGTAGAAAATATATATTACCAGACAGGTATAGTGGCACATGCCTGTTATTCCAGCTACTCAGGAGGCTGAGGTAGGAGGATCACAAGTTTGAGTTCAATTTGGGCAACTTAGTGAGACCCTGTCTCAAAAAAAAATAAAATAAAAAGGGCCTGGGGATCTAGCTCAGTGGTAGAGCAGCTCTGCTTCAATCCACAGTACTACAAAGGAAGGAAGGAAGGAAGGAAGGAAGGAAGGAAGGAAGGAAGGAAGGAAGAAAAAGAGGGAGGAAGGGAGGGAAATAGGGAGGGAGTGAGGGAGGGAAAGAAGGAAGGAGCCATCAATAAAATGTTTAAAAAATAGAACTGATATGCTAAGACAAGATATAAAGTAAGGTTATATAAAATGCTCAATTAAACCAGAAAAGGAAGAAAAAAGAGAAGAAATAAAGAACAAAAGATCAAGAGCGGCAAATAGAAAACAGTTACAAAAATTCTAACTATAAATTCAAATATATTATATACTAATTGCCTAAATGAAGTCTAAAAGTGCCAATTAAAAGAGATTTTTAGAGTGGATAATAAAAATACAACTACATGTTTTCTATAATAAGTCCACTTTAAACATAAATACTAAGATAGCTTAAAAGTAAATGAATAGAAAAATATGCTATGCTAATATCATTGATAAGAATCTGGAGCAGTTATATTAATTTCAGACAGGAAAGAATCTGGGACATGTGAAATTATAAGGGATAAAGAGAAGTTTTACACAATGATAGAGGGGTCGATTGTAAAAGATATAACATCCTAAACATGTATACATTTAAAGGGAGAGCATAGAGGCTAAGACAGGAGGATTGCAAGTTTGAGGCCATCCTCAGCAACTTAAACCCTTAGCATCTTAGTGAGACCCTGTTTCAAAATTTAAAAATTAAATAAAAGGAGCTCAAGGTGTAGCTCAGAGGTAGAACACCCCTGAGTTCAATCTCTAGTACAAAAACGAAAAAAAGAAAATGAGAGAGAACATAAAATTATAAGAGGCAAAAATGATAGAACTGGAAAAAGAAATAAACAAACCCACTATTATAGTTGGAGACTTCAACACCAATACTTTAATAATTGATAGATAAAGAAGACAGCAAATCAGAAAGGATATGGATGACCTGAGCAGCACTATCAATCAGCTTGATATAATTGACATTTATAGAACACCCCATCCAGCAAAACAGAATACGCATTCTTCTCAAGAATTCTGGGCCATAAAACACACCCTAACTAATTTAAAAGGATATAAATCATACACATAAACTCTCAATCCACAATGAAATTCAACTAGAAATCAATAATAGAAAGACAGAAAAATTCCAAAATATTAGAAATTCAAGGTCACACTTTTAAATCAATGGACAGAAGATGCCTCAACAGAAAATTTAAAGTATATTTAATGAAATTAGGCAGCAATAGAACTTATTAAATTTTGTGGGGTGCAGCTAAGCGGAGTTCAGAAGGGTTTTAGAGTATCAAATGCATGTACTAGAAATAAAGACACTTCTAAAATCAACAACACAAACTTCCACGTTGCAAATTATGGAAACAAAAATTAAACTCAAAATAAGCAGAAGGAAAGATAATAAATTTAGAATAGAAATAAATAAATTGGAAAACAACAGAGAATTTTAAAATGTGGCTTCATGTTTAGGGATTTCTTTCTCTGAATATCAGGAGGAAAGAGTCTGAACAAGCTCAGTTTTGAGGGTAAACAGTTATCCATTGACATCTTAAATGGCATCCTGTTTGCTTCTGGTTTTGACAGTTATGAATAAAGCTACTACCAATATTTATGTATATTTCTTTTTAGTGTATGTAGTTTTCAATATTTGATGGATTATATGTTAAGATTATGTTTAGTTTTATAAGAAACTACCAAACTTTCAAAAGTGGCTATAAGATTTTGGATATCTACCAGCAATGAATGAATATTCCTATTCAACATTCTAACTGTCACATACTATTATTAGGTTTTTGGATTTTAGTCATTCCAATAGGTTGATACTGGTATTACGGGGTTTTCATTTTAACTTTTCTAATGACAAAGGACAATGAACATCTTTTCATATGCTTATTTATGATCTATATGTTTATTTTTTAGTAAAATGTCTATACAGATCCTTTTCCCATTTGTAATTATGTCTCATTATTGCATTTTAAATGTTTTTTGTATATTGTGGCTATAAGTCTTTTGTCAAATATATGATTTAAAATATTTTACCCTCAGTCTGTGACTTTTCCTTTATTACTCTATTTTTTTGTTTTGTTTTTGGTACTTGGGGTTGAACCCAGGGGCATTCTACCTCTGAGCTACACCCCCATATCTATTTTATTTTTTGTTTTTGAAACAGACTCTTGCTAGGTTGCTGAGAGTCTAAGTTGTTGAGGCTATTTTCGAACCTGTAATTCTCCTGTCCCAGCTCCCCAAGTAATGGGATTTCAGGTGTGCACCACCATGCTCAGCTCCTTTATTACTCTTAGTGTATTTTACAGAGCAGAATTATATAATTTTAAGATCATTTAACTTTTTTATTTTTTATTTTTACAGATGAGAAAACTGAGTCTTAGAGTTATTCAGTAAACTTCCCCAAAGTCTTGTTTAGAATAATCATAGCAATTTTCAAATTCACCTACTTTACTCTTTATTCTCCTATTTCTCCAGGTATTTCTCCCAGGCCCACCCTTAGAGCTTGCTTTTACACTCCTAAGAGCTAGCTGCCCTAAGCATATGAAATGAACACTTTCTTTGTATTCTTATTCTGTTCTCTTTGCATGTTTTCTCCTCTATTTTTTCTCAAATCCCACACTGTCAGAATCACGGTGAAACCTTCCATTGAACCCACTAACCCCAATCACTTTTATCAATAACAATATTAAAGCATATATCACAATATTATTATTGTTAGTTTCTATATCTTTATTTCTAAATATAGTATGCGATCTTCGATAAAAAATTCTTTTGTCTTAAAAATATTTTAGGTGGACTTATTCTTGTTGAGTAGTGTTAGGTTCACATAATACCCTCAAAGCTTATCTATGCTGTAGTATGTGACAGGATTTTCTTAATTTTAAAGACTGAATAATATTCCATTGTATATATATTTTCTTTATGCATTTATCCATCAGTGGACATTAGGGTTATTTCCATATATTGGATATGGCAAATAGTGCTCCTCTGAGAAAGGATGTGGAAATATATCTATGAGAATCTGCTTTCAATTCTTTTGGTAGTACAGTCAGAAGTGGGATTGTTACATTATATGACAGTTCTATTTTTATGGGAGCTTCTGTACAGTTTTCCATTGTAGAACTTCTATACAGTTTGCCATTTTCAATCCCACCAACACAAGCATTTTAATTTCTCCATGCTCTTACCAGCAATCATCTATTAAGCCACGAAAAGACTTGGAGAAAGCTTAAATGCAAAGTCCTAAGAAGCAAATCTGAAAAGGCCACAGATTGTGATTCCAACTATAGGACATTCTGGGAAATGAAAAACTTATTGAAACAGTAAAAACTTACTGAAAGAGTAGAAAGATCAGTGCTTGCCACTGGAGGAAGGAATGAATAAGCAGAATACAGAGAAATTTTAGACCAATGAAAATTATTCTTTATAATACTCTAATGGTAAATAGATACTTTATAATGTAAAAACCCATAGAATATACAACACCAAGAATAAGCCCTAATGAAAACTATAGACTTTGGGTGATAACGATATGTCAATATAGGATGATCATGACACCAAACGTACTGCTCTTGTTGGGTACGTTGATATCAGAGAAGGCTTTGGGCTTGTGGGGAGAAGGGTGTATGGGAACTCTGTACTTCCCTCTCAATTTTGTGAGTGTGTGTGCATGTGTGCATGTGTGCATGCTTGCGTGTGTGTTTGTTGGTTAGTTTTTTGTTCTCAGATTTTGGATGTTGTTGATAGTGGCCATCCTAAGGGTATAAGGTGATTATTTCATTTTGGTTTTGATTTGCATTTTTTGAATGATAAATGGTGTCAAGCATCTCTTCATATGCTTGTTAGACATTTATATATTATCTTTGAAGAAAGAGCGATTAAACTCATTTCCTTTTTTTTAAAATAGGGTTATTTGATATTTTGTTTTTGGCATTGAATTGTAGGAGTTCTGTATGTATTCTAGATAGTAATTTCTTATTATCCCTTATCAGATACATGATTGCAAATATTTTCTCTTGTTCTACTGGTTGCTTATCATTATTTTGATTTTGCCTTTGTATGAACAAAACTTTAAGTTTGATATATATAAATGAAAGCAAGAAGAAAAATAACCAATTTCAAGGGTGTTAGTCTGGTTTTAAAATTTAGAAAATAAGTTTAACATCTAGTTGTCATCAATTATGTGCTGTCCCTTCTTAATCAAATGATTTGTCTTATTTGCAAAGAGGGATAGATAATATTTGCCTCACATGCTTACTGTGAGTTTTATCTTTCTAAGATATAATTGAATGTACTGAGCTCTATAAACCTAAATGACTATGCATTTTTTAAAAAAAGTCTTGGTACCAGAAAAGGATTTGGAAAGTATATGGTTAAGCTGTGGCTACTTGTGAGGCTTTTATTATACTTTTTAAATAATAATTTTCTTATGAAAAAAATGTACATGGAAATGAATAAAACATACTAAAAACAGAGGAACAAAATATCTTGAAGAAGCAGAGAAGTGCCGTTAAGAAACAAGAAGAGATGTATTATTATAAAATTTTACCTTTAGTTTTCAGGCAGGTGATTGAAATAGGAATATATTGATTTTTTTGTCTTTTTGATTGAAAAAAAGAGAATTATACAAGTATGTCTGAAGAGATATGCTGTAGTGACAGATATCAAAAATTCCAGTAGTTATAATGCCTCCTTTTGTGTTAATGTCATAATTATGCTTTATGTAAAATTACGCATTTTCCACTAATCTCCTTGTTAATGTTTAATGTGAAATTTTCCACACTTAAAAATACATAGCAGTATATGATATTCAAAAGCATCTTTCGCACTAAGATCAATTGTCTCTGGTTTTGCAATGGCACATTACAATGGAGGAAAAACTCAAGGTCAAAATCTTGTGCTCTTTCAGTTGAGATTTTGACCATTCTAATGCCACTGGGACCAAGTTTACTCCAAATTGTCCAACAAGGTTAGAAGTACAATACCAGTGAGATATAAAAACAAATATGACTTTTTTCCTTCAGTCCAGTGGCTTTAGAATATAATTTTTACTTGTAATTGTTTAATTATTTTGACTATTTATCAAGGCTAAATCAAAGTCATAATTTTCAGATTCAAAGCATCTTTTTTCCCTGTTACTATAATATTTATGTGAATTCATCTTGCATTTTGTCAAAACACTTTGAAAGTGCTGCCCAAAAGCTGCCTCCACTAATAAAGCAGCTTATTTTGGTGAAACGCTTGATCCTCATGACTCTGTGACCCTCTTTTCCTTCTGCTCTTTGGAAATCTTATCTTTCACTAGACTTAAATTTCTCTTTAAATCTACACCCATAAAAATAATTTACAACACGCTTGATTAAAATATCTTCTTGGGACTACTGTTTTGAAGTACATTTAATTGAATTTATTATTTCTCTTGAGAAATTTCATCTTCGTACCAAGTGCACTGTTTATTTACTTTAATTTCCCAGAGAATTAAAGCATCTTTAATGATGGAAAAACAAATGATAAAGAGAAAAATGCAACTGGCTAGTAATTTCTGGTGTGATCTTTCACTACTTTATGTATAAAACAGGAGAATATGAAGTTATCAACATATTGCTAGAAACAGATGTATTTCCATTAGCTGAAAGATGATGCGTTACCACTAAGGAACTCCATTTATGGCCTTCATGCACAGGGCCACATGAAGGAGTATGGCCTGGTAACCAAGATGTCCTTGTTTCTCACGTATGGGGGGGAATGTCTAGGTTTGTGTTTTACTCTTTCAACAATGATCAACAAGAACAAAAAGAACACTTTGTATATATAACATTTATCCATTTACCAAATGCTTTTGTGCTGATGCTCATTCTTGACCCTGGCATGCCTGTTATGACCCTCTTCTCAATACTTCCTTTTGGTTCCTTTGTGCTCCACTTATTGTTATCATTCTTCTAGACAATTTGTTTTATGGAAAACTCGCCCATATCTTTCATTTTTAGGGAAAACAGTAATCCCAGGAATGAGACTCTCAAAAGCACTAACTATGGTGCTTATTTTACACCAAGATCAATAGGGAGATGTTTCTACCTCTGAGCTTCACCCCCAGCCCTTTTTTTATTCTTTATTTTGAAACAGGGTCTCACTAAGTTGTGGAGGGCCTCACTAAATAGCTGAGGCTGGCCGCGAACCCGGATCCTCCGGCCTCAAGCTTCCCAGGTACTGGGTTTACAAGCGTGCGCCACCATGCCCGGCTTTTCATTAGCTTTTTTAGAGGGCTTCCTTCTGCAGAATTTTCAATGTCTTAGACATGTAAGGGGAGATCTCCTTTTATACTATAGTTCCCTCTCTGGCGTACATATGATCTTTGGGGAAAGGACATTTTGTGGCTTGAATTGTGATTGTGTCCTCTTGAAAAAGACATGTTGAAATCTTAACCCCCCAGTATGGTAAAATGTGACCTTATTTGAACATTGGGTTGCAGATGTAAGTAGTTGAGTTCATGCTGGAGTGCTCTGATCCTTTAATTCATGTGACTCTTAAGAATGGAAGGGAGACATGGAAGGAAGATGGTGATGGGGAGACAAAGAATTCCATGTGAAGATGGGACCGACCCTGTAGACAGGCATCTCTGAAAGGACACAAAGGATTTCTAGCTGTCATCAGAAACCAGGAGAGACGCAGGGAGCAGATTCTCCATAGACCTCTTAAAAGGAACCAACTTTGCTGACATCTTGGTGTCAGACTTCTAGCCTCCAGTACTATGAGACAATATATTTCTGTCCTCTTAAGCCACACAGTTTGTAGCACTCTGTTACAGGACCTCTGGGAAACAAATATAGGATCTGTAGATGGAACAATGCCTCCCTTCTACCTGCAGCCCCAGGTGCTCAGTCTGCACTACTTCTCCAGGTTTATTTTTCACAGTAATCTTCATTTAAGGGCTCCAATGTCTTTTCTTGTAGTCTAATCCCTCCAGGCACTCTTAATTGTGTATAACATACAAGACTTATCCCATAAGAACAGGACCTCATTGAAAATCAAGGATTCTTTTTTGGGCAATGGTTTCAGTATTCCTAAAAATTCCATTACAATAAAAATCTACAATACCAAGAGCACACACATTTCTTCTGTGAGGCTATTAAAGAACAAAAACCTATTCAATGATACTTGTTAAAGCATGGAAAGGCAGACTTTGTTCAGGTCCACTGCAATACATATATATATAAGACCCACTGCAAGATTGGGCTCAACTCCAAAAACAGCATGGGCAAGTAGGCATTTATAGGCAGGGAACAGGGTAAGGGTCAGTGCATCGAAAATTACTAAGAGGAAATATCAGGGGTAAGGCAGATTCTGGCTAGATAGAGACATAAGAGGAGTCTTGCTGATGAAGGGCCAGGCTGATCAGACATCACCTGGGGGATGGTAGAAGATGAGGAACCTGATCTGATATGGGGGAGGGGGTCTTGCTAAACTGATTTAGCAAGGTTCTTGTGAAAACTGGATTTATAAAAGAGTGAGTATACAGATGGGCCCAGGAGAAGTTTCAGGAGCCTGATTAAAGTTCAGTCAAACAAAGAATCTTTCTCAATGACATACTCAACCTCACAAAGCAGTTTAACAGCGAGACATCTTTGATACAACCAAGAGATCTGTTATGTGTATTCTTAAAACATTCATGCATATGACATGCACATATTTTTATTTTTATGCATTTTCACTATTGGATATATCCAAAGATTATATTTTATTTTATTTATTTTCTACCATGGTTTGACAAAGAAAATAACATCACAGAAATGATTTAACCATTTCTGGTTCCATCTCTTGGGTTTTAACTATTTTTTCCTTACTTATAAATTTGGTTTAGAATCAGTTTTCAGTTTGTTTTAAATATAGTAGAAGGGGATCAGGGAAGGGAAGAGAGGAGGGAGAAAAGAAGACTTGAGGAAGGAAACAGACCAAATAATATTATGTCCATATATGAATATATCATTAACAATATTATAGTATGTATGGGGAGAGAGGAGGGAGGTAGCATGATGGAGTTAGGAGAGAACCACACAAAGAGATGTCATTACATATAAGAACATATCACTTTGAATCTCACTGAGATGTGTAATTATATTGCACCAATAAAACTCTAAAAAAAGTATTCCAAACATTGGGACAGATAATCTTGTCCTTCTCCCCCCCCCAAAGTGATAGCTGAAACTTTAAAAATAATGAGTTGTCCCTCAAAGAATTGATCTCACTTGACACTAGGGAGATCATGCTGACCCTACAAAATATAAGACTCATGGAGAAATGTGGGCTGCAGTGTTGCAAATGCCAGGCTTGTCTAGGTGATAGAAGAAAGCTTTTGTGCTAGATCTATAACATAACCAGATTTATTTCTCTCCTATCTCTTTTCTTTAGTCCTGTCTCTTTTCCACCTTATATAATCCATTCCAGATAAGCCAATGTTACTACTACTCATCTCTATCACAGACTCATGGACATAAGCATAGAAAACCCAACAGCAAATTCTGGCACCTGCATATAATGTATGTGATTGAATGGAACATGCTACTAAAGAGCAGTCTTTAATTTTAAAGATATGTGCATGTGGGTGTGCATGTGCATGTGTGTGTGTTTTGAAATATCTTGTTTACCATGCCTAGGACTTTAAATACTTTTATGATGATGCTGAATATTCATTAAAGGACTTTGTGCCAGAAAAATATTTAAATGTCAGATTTCTAGTTTTGAAAGTCTTTGGCTTAGCCAGACGTGGTGGTGCACTCCTATAAT
Organism: Glis glis; assembly: GCA_004027185.1. NCBI lineage: Eukaryota > Metazoa > Chordata > Mammalia > Rodentia > Gliridae > Glis > Glis glis. The sequence goes on from PVJS01002811.1 coordinate 27,455, forward strand.
CCCAGTATTAGGGAGGCTGAGAGAGGAGGATTGCTGGTTTGTGGCCAGTCTTGGCAACTTAGCAAGACCCTGTTTTCAAAATAAAAAATAAAAAGGGCTGGGATGTAGCTCAGAGGTAGAATGCCCCTGAGTTTAATCCCCAGTACCCACACACACACACAGTCTTTGACTAATGGAGACAAATAGTATAAATTGGAGAGAAGTGATTCTAGCTATTAGCTATGAATAGTCATGGTTAGTTTCAAAGTAAAAATTGCACTAGAGAAAGTTAAAACAGTAAGGAAGACTTCATTTAAGATTATTACAGTAGAGAGAGACACTAAATTCAGGTAAGTTGAAATAAAAGGTGAGAGAGGTTTGAAACACTGGGGTGATGCAGTGAATAAATAAAGTCAGGTGCAGTTTGATCAATCAGATTTGTCTAATATATTGAGTTATTTTTGTCTTTACAAATGCCTTTCTCTGTGATGAGGCAATCTGTGTTTGCTAACCAGAGTGCCACAGAAGTTAAGTTCCTTCCTCCCACAGACCAGAGGATGGGATGTTATCTCCTTCAATGTTCACATGGCAAAGAGATGGTCCCCAGCTCCTTGAGAGAGACATTTCCTGAACTGCAAACTGGCAAGAGACTGTTTACAGCCATTTCAAAGGACCAGAGAAAGAATTTACAATTTACATGTTTTTTAAAGCAAATGATTTAAGTAGGGAGGTCAAGGGCATAGAGGCTGAAAGAAACTCAAGCTTGTCAAGCAGAGGGAAGTGTGAAGACCATCCCTTCTGGAGTCATTAACTTATGTTTTTGGAATTGTGATAAATTATTTGCTTAATCTCACTAAACCATCATAGCAATATTATAAAGAAAGTCTATTTATGCTTTATTGAAAAAAGAACAAAATATCATAAGGATTAAGTAATTTGCACCAGGTCTTCCATCTGGTAAAAAGCATACTTGTGATTTCTACCCAGGTCCACTTGTTCAGTTGAAACTCATACCTCATCATTAAACTATATCATTAAGACACAGAGATCTCTGGGGATTCTAGCACTACATGTAAATATATATGTAAATCGAGAAAAAGGAAATTCTGGGTAGTTAGGGTATAGGTCTTTGTGATCATTTATTTGTGCTACATGAAGCCTATATTACATATCAGATTTCTGGATTTACTAATCAATCACAATAACTTTCACAAAAATAGAAAAGACAAGGAAAGCTGTGTGACAAAATAAGATGAATTTGGTTTGGGATAAGATGAATCTAGCTGTGATATTCAGTAGGGGGGAAGTAAAGGGTCAAAAGACGGTATTGATTCTATAGGCACTGACACCTAGCTATACATTGAAGCCACTGGTATAGAAGCAGTTGCACAGGAAAAGTAGTGAGAAAAGGAAAGGATAAGAAAGGGTGTGTTAGTCAGGAACAAGAAGCATCTGGATTAGTAAGGGTAGCTTTGGTCAATCGTATCGTCAACTAAGGCACCTGGCATTGCGCTCATAAAAATAGACATAATCACATTTCCAACTATGCCAAAGGCAAAATCTTCCAATAAAAATATGGGTGTTTTATCATATTACAAGGCATATCTATCTCTACTCATGGCAGCTTGGCATTTCTTGTTTGATCAGAACTTCTCAGACTCTACAAATTTTGGAATGAAAGCAATTTTTAAATATAAAAGTCACATCTGGGGAAGTACCTCAGTTAGTACTGCTTAGACAACATAAAGCAGAACAGATGTCAGATCCCAGAACAGGCAGTCAGTCCCACATTTGCTAAATTCAACTTGGGATTTAACCTATGGAAAATAGTGAGTCCTCAGAGAGAAACCTATTTGGCTAATCAAAGTGTGGCTTTGTCAGACTCCAAGTTAGTATTGATTAGTTGAGAACTATTCCATGCTTTTAAGCATCCATCCATAATTTTTAAACATTAAAAACAAAATCTGTATGTACACACACACACACACCTATATACTGACATACAAACATGGTAAAGGTATAAATATTTTTTAAATGAAAGCAAAATAATGATTGTTTTTATGAAATTGGTGGCATAGAAATAACCTTGTTACTATTTTAATAGTTAATATTAATAACGAGAGAAAAATACATCACAAAAATTTTAAAAATCAAACTGGATGTCTGATACATTCCACAATGCAACACTTTGAATTCTTTTGTATACTGTGAAAATATAATGGCAAATAATATTAAGACAACAAAGTAGGAAATTATTTGTAATTTAAAATCATAATAGGTAATTGTATTATGTAAGGAGTTACTGGAAATCACTAAGAAAATCTAAAGTTCTCATGAAGTAATTTTGCTTAAATCAACACACTTTCTAAAGAGATATAATAAATTGAAAATACAGAATATATTATTGATTAGAGAAATACACAATTTAATGAAAATAATAGAATTTGCTCCTACTAAAGGGGTGAGTAATAATTTTTAAAAACAAAACAGAAATAGATACTGGAAAAAACATAAAACATTTAGAAACTGCCAACAGAAATGTATTAGCCACTTGACAATGCTCAAAGAGACATGAAAATGTTAATAACTTTGAGCACACCAATTTCACTCTAATTTTTACCTAGGACAATAAATCAAAAATAAAAATAATGCACAGAGATAACTGTTACATAACTGTGGAAAGCAAAAATAACTAGATAGATAGCTGTCTAGGAACAGTTCGGTAAATAATGAATTATTTATTTATTATATTTTATATATTAGTCCCCCCAATGAAAAGACAAGTCATTAGACTGAGAAAAAAATTAGAACAAATGCAGTAGACAAGAGGTTAGTATCCAGAAGGTATAAGGGTTTTTAGAAATGAAAATGAAATGTAAGAAAAACAGTAGATGAAATAGTAGGCAAATAACGCATACAACAAGAAACTCCAATGGTGAAATAAAGAAAACACAAAACTTGCTCAACCTCCTTGGTAGCACATAAAATGGGAAAAAAATTAAACAATCTACCATAGACTTGGAATTATCAAAAATTTTGCCAAGAAAATCAGACAATAGTTTTGGTGGAAATAAATGAAAATGAGATCATTTTATAATGTAGTTTGAGAATGCCTAGTAAATTGAAGACATTTTGTATGAAAAATCAATTCTGATAGCATTTATATCTGCTTCAATAATTACAACAAACTCTCAGTGCCTAAAATAATAAAAATATGTTTGACATTCATTTCGCTCTAATTGGGATCAGAAGGAAGACAGAAGCTCTTTTCCACGAGTCACTCAAATGAACGAGGATAGTTTCATTTAACGAGTTGAACCATCTGAGTAGAGCCTGAGTTATCTAGTTAGCCACCTACACTTCTCTGGCAGAAGAGAGATGCAAGGAAACACATGGATGATTTCTTGAGATGTTTTAAGGGCCTGCTAGGAAGAATATCTATCAATTCCCCTGAGAGTCAATGGTCACAATTGGTCACAATTCAATGGCCTAACTTCATGTTAGTGGAGATTATAAAATGTTGCCTCGCCGTGAACTGAGGAGGAAAAGAAAATAGATAACTCTGGGTTAAACAACTTCCAGAGTAACTTAAATATGTGAGCAGGAGAAGACTTATGAAGGAATTCTCTTACAGCACTTTTTATAATAAGACAAAACAAAAAATTGCCCATCAACAGGAGAAAAGATTTTAATAATTTCTTATTTAATTACATTATAAAAGATCATGCATTGTCAAACATGACTTAAATATGTACGTATCAACTTGTGTTCAATAAATATAAGGCAAGTAGAAAGATGTTACAAAAGATAGAGTTTTATCATATATCTGAAAATTAAAAATAACGATTAAACTCTACATATATGCTTTAAATGGATGCTCAAAGAGTATAAAGTCAAATGGAAGGACACACAATAAGTTGCTGTCTCACAGTAAGGGAGACGGAGGATGAGAAGGATGGAGGAGGTTTAAGAAGAATGTTTCTATCATCTGCAAACATTCTACTGCTGATGTTCTACTGCTGATATTCTACTGCAGATAATGGGAAATAATGAATTCAGACCAAAACAGGAAATGAAAATGATTTTACATTTCTTTGCTTATGTGTTTATTGTGTTGAGGATCAAACCCAGGGCTTTGTCCATGCTAGGCAAGTGCTCTGCCACTGAGCTACACCCTCAGCCTGAAGATGAACGTTTTGTTTTGTTTTCTTCTTCAGAGGGGGAAAATCCACAAAGAAACTTTACAGAATGTCGCACAGCTACCAAGAGAACACAGAATGCCTAGACAAAGCTCTGATATGCTAAGACTGAAATGGATGATGGGAAGGAGGGAACTGAGGCTACTATACCCAGAAACATTGTTGCTCTGGGAACATTTCCCAGTAAAAAAGAAGTGGTAGAGAGGATGAGCTGCAGTCTCAATAACATCTGAAGCCAATGACACAAAAGTCAGGATCCGGGCCTGCCATGGTTAGGTAGCCCGGCAGACCCCCACTGCAATCAGCTGCACTCCAGGAACAAGAGTGGACTGCGTGAGCGCCTTCAGGGGATACGGTTAGCTTAGGTTATCTCCATCATATTCAATGCAAATGCCTAAAATTATTAGGAGGTCTCAGATTGGTGGCATACCTGGGCATTTGGCAGAAAACAAATATTTTCTCTGGAAAAAGATGCAATTATCATAGAACTCAAATTATTTCCACAAATAGCTTTTCCAAGTAACGTCCACTGAACATTTAAATTTACCTGGTCACATGCTGAGACAAGCCATTATGAGCAAGAAGCAACTTACACAGTGGACAATTCAAACTGAGTCAATTTGTCAACAGTATGAGACAGACTAACAATGCAAAGTTTATCTTGCTTAGGAAATTAGAACCCATCTGGAAAATTTCAGGGGGAAATAGGAAGCAGAAAAGTGTCTTTGAAAAAGAAGTAAATAGAAATTTCAGAACTAAACAGTAAACAATAAAATTAGGCACTTTAAGAGATGGGTTAAATCAGTTAAAAAATGAAGGTTTCTGAGCTAAATCTAGGAAATATGTTTTTGTGTGATACACAAGCTAAGAATAGCATTTACACTTTTCAATGTTCAAGTCTTTTTTTTGGTGCATTGTAATTTCACATGATATTGGGGTACAGAGTATCAGAAAAATACATGCACACAACTCTTGATGCCCTTCCCACTGGGTTCCCCCATCACCCTCACCTTGCATGTCTTTGAGATTGGAATTGGTAATTTTTTTTTTTTTGCAATACCGGGGATTGAACCCAGGGGCGTTCTACCTCTGCGCTACACCCCCGGCCCTATTTTTTTATACTTTATTTTGAAACCGGGTCTCACGAAGTTGCGGAGGGCCTCACTAAGGAGAGAGAGAGAGAGAGAGAGAGAGAGAGAGAGAGAGACAGGGAGACAGAGAGCGAGAGAGCTGAGGCTGGCTGCGAACCCGGATCCTCCGGTCTCCGCCTCCCAAAGTACTGGGATTACAAGCATGCGCCACCACGCCCGGCTGGAATTGGTAATTTTGCATACATTTGTAGCATTAGTTCTACTATTGAGTTCTTTATGACTTTGTCCCCCCTCCCTTGGAGAAATGTTCACGTCTTAAATGGTAATATGAGTATCTACACTCGTCCTCTCTTTTGCCCCTTCAAAGTTTGCCAGCTTCTGGATTAAACAATGAATAATCACCAAGTATGTCTAATTAAAGTTGAATTTAGAATTAAAAAGATATCTTATGGACCTAAAATTAAACAGTAACTCTCTGGAGTAAATATAGGAGGGACAAAAAACATCGAATATAGAATAATGATAAGAAATACAAAGTACACCTTGGGGAGGTAGTGATTAGCAAATGCTTAATTGGAGTTCCGGAAGAAGAGAAAATAGGTAATATTTTAAACAATTATGGTAATATTTTGAATGATATCATAGTTCATGAATGACAAAAATCCCCCATATAAAAAATCCCAATCAATCTAAATCCAGATACATAAAATAAATAAATAAAATAAATCTATACCTAAATACAACACAGTACAGCTTTATTAAAATCTTGATAAAAAAAAGTCTGACAACTGACTTTGAAAAGCAAAAAAGGTGATATTATGGACTGAACTGCCCCACCATTCAAATACTGAAGCCCTAACCCTAAGTGTCACTGCATTTGGAAATAGTTTCCTTAAGAAGATAATTAAAATAAATTGAGATTATATGAGTGAGGACTGGGCCGAGTGTGGTGGCACACGCTTGTAATCCCAATACTTGGGAGGCTGTCACAGGGGATTGCAGGTTGGAGGCCAGCCTCAGCAATTTAGCAAGATCCTCAGCAACTTAGTGAGACCCTGCTTCAAAATACAATAAAATAGGTTGGGGGTGTAATTCAGAGTTAGAATACCCCTGACTTCAATCCCCAGTACCACAAAAATCAAAATGAAATGAAACATAAGAAAACAATAGGATTGATGTTCTTATAAGCTGAGAAGGATATGTCTGAGATCTCTCAATCTCCCTCTACATATATGTGTGTGTGTGTGTGTGTGTGTGTGTGTGTGTGTACACATACACATGGGGAAATTTTATATAAATATATATATATGTATATATACTTATATACACACAAGGACATATATACATATACACACATAATATATATAATGCATATATATTATATATACACACATATGCACACATACACACACACACACACACACACACATACACACACAGAAAAATGGTGAACATACATAAGCCAAAAAGAAAGTCCTCTGTGTTGGTCAGCTTTCGGTCACTCTAATAAATATCTGAGATAATGAACTTATAAAGAGAAATTTTGGATCATGATTTTAGAGGTTTCAGTCCATGAATCATTGGTCCTGCTGCTTTTGGCCTTTGGCTAGGCCACACCTCATAGCAGAAGTGTATGGTAGAATAAAGCCACTCATCTCATGACTGGGAAGTAAAAAGAAAGAGGAAAAGACTGGAGTCCCACAAGGTCATGAGTCTTCAAGGGCACTCCCCCAATGACCCAAAGACCTCCTGCTAGACACTGCTTCTTACAGTTTCCACCTCCTCCCAATGGCACCAGGCTGAGGACCAAACCTTTACTACAGGGACTGATCTTGGTCACTTAAGATTCAAATGAGCCACCCCAGAAACCAACCTTGATTGCACCTTGATCTTGGACATCAAGAACTATGGGAAAATTAATCTCTGTTGTTTAAGCTAAACAGTCTATTTAATAACTTAGAATGAAAATTTTAGCAGACTAATGTAGTGACAAGACAATAAGGAACATAGTCAACAAATGGAGAAAAAAGATTAGCCAATCACAGAAAGTGAAGGGTCATATGTTTTCTCTAATATGTGCAAGCTAGTGAGTAATTGGGATACAAGAGGGACTCCAGATAATGGAGGAGAAGCCTCAGTGGAGCCAGGGAGGTGGTCTAGGGGAAGGGGAGTTGGAAGACTGAGGTTCATTAATGGAAATACTACCCTCCATCGACTCGACTATGTGCACATATGTGAATATACCAAGGTCAATCTCAGTACTCTGTATTGGGAATGGGGGAAATGGGGAGGCGGGGGGGGCACCACGTACTGTGTACATCACTGTCAACATGATTTACATTATGATGTGAGATGATAATGCATCAACAAAAGCACATTATAAAAAAATGTCCAGGTTCTATATCTACAACAGGCAAAACTATATGTCAAAAATAAAGATAAATATTTAGCATTTTTTTCACCAGGAGATCTACACTAAAGAGGATTTTAAATAGTGATATTATAGGGAAAGTGAGCTATTCAACAGAAACCATGCTCCCCTCTGTACTGAAAGGCAGTGTCCAGGGAGCATTTCCCAAATCAGAGGCTGCAAGTCCTGTCAACATGACACAAACATTATGAAATGTGAACAGAAATTATTTGTTCTCAGATTGAAATATTGGAATAACTTCAGAAAGTTTCATTTCTCTTCTTTGGTGGCTGTTAGGGCTACATTTTTAAGATGCAGCTGCCCCAACCTGGAAGGCTTCTGGATCCCTGAGTCATCAACTGGAAGAGCAACTTTCTAAGGTCTCCTTGGAAAGTCAAGCAATCAGAAAGACCTTCATATTCACCTGAGCAAAACACAAAAAGGACTTCAAATAAATAAGAAGAAGCACAGTGGAAGTGGATTTGGGGAGGGAAGTGGGGAGGTGAAAGGAGAGATTTGATGAAGGAAATAGTTCAAATAGTCCTATGCCGAGCCGGACATGGTGGCGCACGCTTGTAATCCCAGTACTTGGGAGGCTGAGCCAGGAGGATTGCAGGTTCACGGCCAGCCTCAACTACTTAGTGAGGCCCTCCACAACTTAGTGAGATCCTGTTTCAAAATAAAGAATAAAAAATAGGGCTGGGGGTATAGCTCAGAGGTAGAATGCCCCTGGGTTCCATGCCCAGTACTGCAAAAAAAACCCCCCAAACAAGAAAACAAATAGTCCTATGTTCATATATGAAGGTATCGATACTAATTTTATTTTTTTTTTTTTGTGGTACCGGGGATTGAACCCAAGGGCGTTCTACCTCCGCGCTACACCCCTGGCCCTATTTTTTATACTTTATTTTGAAACCGGGTCTCACAAAGTTGCAGAGGGCCTCACTAAGTAGAGAGAGAGAGAGAGACAGGGAAGGAGAGAGAAAGAGAGAGAGAGAGAGAAGAGCGAGCTGAGGCTGGCTGCGAACCGGATGCTCCGGTCTCTGTCTCCCAAAGTACTGGGATTACAAGCGTGTGCCACCACGCCCAGCTGATACTAATTTTAATATTAGATATGGGGTGGAGAAGGGAACAGGGTGGGACTCAGAGAGAAACACAAGTGATGCGCGCATGTATATTTCTGTCATGCTGAAGCCTATTATGATGTGTAATCACAATGTACTGACAAGAATAAGTTAAAAAATAAAATTGCATTATGTCAAGAACAAATTTTGGATTTTTTCCTTTTGTCACATTTAAAACCTATGCTGATTAATTATGTTCTTGATTAGGGAAAGGGAAAATAATCTTCAGTGGAAGGTTAAAAAACACAAAAAGGAAGGTTATAAATGAAAGTAAAAAAAATAAAAGGGTGTAATCTAATGAGAAAGAAAAAAAGCCACAGGGACGATATTTTTTAAAAAAGACAAGCATTAGCTCTTTAAAAGTATTTTTAAAATTGAAAAAGAGAAATAAAAAAAGAGAGAGAACATCAGCTCTCAATTTCAAGGGTGAATATATGGCTATCGACAATGATCTAGAGACATTTAAAAGGATAATAAGGGGATTGGGTTGCAAATACAGAAATTCCAAAGAATTCCCGGAATAAAAATAAATAAATTTAATAAAATTGTAGGATACAAAACCATACAAAATCAAATTTTCTATACTATTATATAGCAATAGGCAATCACAGAATAAAGTTCAAAAATACCATAAAGGATATCAGATACTCAGAAGCAAATTGAGCAAAAAATGCACAAATTATCTACACTGAAAACTATAAAACATAGCTTCTGGAAATTAAGTATATCCCCAGATTTCATGATTTGGAACCTTCATTCCTAAGTGCATCACTGTGGGGAGGCGGGGCCTCGCGGAAGGAGTCTGGCTCAGGGATCCACTTCCTCATAAACGGTGTAAAGCCTGGAGTAGTCCTTGTGAAAGCAGGTTGAGATACGGCCAGTCAACCCCTCATGTTTTAGACAAAACAGTTCCATTTCCCCTTCTGCTTTTTTTTTCTACCATGTTATGAAGTAGCACAAACCCTTTCCTTTATAAATTACCAAGTCTCAGGTATTCTGTCACAGCATCAGAAACAGACTAAGAATACCTAAGTAATACGTGTCAGAACTTAATATGGTTTATAAGGACCTAAAATAAATGGAGGATCCATGGGTTGGGAGACTCAAACCTGTAACTGTAAGTTGTTCATGATCTTCTAATTTATCTTGAGAGTTAATACAATGTAAATAAGTCTCCAATTGGAATATTTTGTAGAAATTGCAAAATATATTCTAAAATTTGTTTGGAAGTACAATGAACCTACGAGAGTCAATAAGATCTTGAAATAAAGAATAAACCTGATTATACCACCCATTTTAAAAATTACTGTAAAGCAACACTACTTAAAAGTATGTGATGTTGACAAAAATAGAAAAGTACATCCATAGAATAAAAAGGAGTATACAGAAATAGGAGCAAATGCATGTGTTCAGTTGATTTTTGCCCAGGGGTTGGCTTACTTTAAGAGAATGATGCTATATTAGCTGATATCTGTCTGCAAGAGTGTGACCTTTGAACTTCAATTCACTAAAATTAATTCATATCACACACAAATTAATTTAGTATGATGCAGAGACCTTAATGTGAAAGCTACATTTTTAATCATCTTGAAAAACATACAGGCATTGTTCCATGACTTTTGTCAAAGTTTTCTTAGGAAAAGAAAGAAACAATCCTTTATATAGAGACTAATTAGATTTCATCAAAATTAAAATGTTCTTATGATCAAAAAGTATAAAAGCCAATCATATAAATAGAAAAATACTGGTAATACATAATCCTACATAGGATTAATTTTTATAACATATGGACAAATTCTTTCAATTTAATGATAAAAAGACAATCAACTCACTATACCAAACACTTTAAAAACAGAGGAATGACCCTAAATCATATGAAAGTTATTAGTTATTAGGGTAATGCAAATTAAAAACACAGTGCAATGGTATTAGCTACCACCAGTATTGTTCCATTAAATGGACTGACAGTATTAAATGGTGGCAAGGAGACGGTGCTGGAGCATTCTAATTCAATGTAAAATCAATGGGAAAAATAAGATTTATGTGATATGATTAAAAAAAAGTCACAAAGAAGAATAGGAAAAAGTGGAAAGAAACAATATTGGCAGAGATAATAAAGGGAATTTTTAAAATCGTGTAAAAGATATTAAGTCACAAATTCAAGAAGTACTGTTAACCTATAACAGAATACATTCAAAACAAAATCACACCATGTATGTTATGGTAAAACTGCTTCGACCCACTCAATGAAAATAATTCTACTTTCAAACAAGCCCAAATAATACTGCTGACTTCACAACAGAAGTCAAAGAAATGACATCTATAGGTTTCCAAAGGAAAACAATTTCCAACCTACATATTATACCTCATCCAAAGCCCTTTCCAAACAACAGCTTCAGAACAAACCTCACGAGGATCAGATTTACAAGTAACCGTACTGCCTTCCAGAGCAATGTCTCGCACTCTTTAAAGGAATGCCAATAAAAGCACCAATCAACATAAAATTTACAATGTTTGACATCTAATCGATCATTACTAGTTAAAAATAAAAATGCCCATGATGAGGAAAAAAATAGAAATAGGGCTCATAAATAAAAGAAACGGGAATTTGCAAACAACATTAGAAATGTTATCACAAACGTGCAGCATACAAAAAGATGTAAGGGAAAACATACATATAATTTTAAACTGGACGATATAAAAGAAAGCAAAATAAATTTGGGGGGTAAAATTGCAATTTCTGAAATAAAATTTATTGAATTAGAATAAAACATAGTAGGAAAAAACCCTTTGAATTTGATAAAAACTCTAAAGTAGCAGGGTTAAGAAATTCAAACAGAATAATTGCACACATACACACACACACACACACACACACACACACACACACAGCACACATCAAGGCACACAAAACACAAATGGCTCAACACTAAATAAGCAAAGAAAATCATAATTGGGCACAGTGGTATACACCTGTAATCCCAGGATGTGGGAGGCTGAGTCAGGAAGGTTGCAGGTTCAAGGCCAGACTCAGCAACTTAGTGAGACTCTCAGCAACCTAATGAGACCAAGTTTCAAAATAAAATATAAAAAGAGCTGGGGGTATAGCTCAGAGGTAGAATGTCCCTGGATTCAATCTTCAGAACCTACACACACACACACACACACACACACACACACACACGAAAGAAAAAGAAAAAGAAAAAAAGGAAGAAAAAAAGACAGTCTTAAAAGAAAACAAAGGCATGATATGTACGAAAAAATGAAGAAAGAACTGAAACATTCTATGGGATGCCAAATTTAAAGCACTGAAAGGGCTATACATATAATAAAAATATTCTTCAAAAAATGTGACACAAAGATCTTTTCATTTATTATTAGGTGTGTGTGTGTGTGTGTGTGTGTGTGTGTGTGTGTGTGTGTAATAGACCCAGGTTTTGGTTTTGAAACAGGGTCTTGCTAGGTGTCTGGGAGTCTTGCTAAGTTATTGAGGCTGGTCCCAGACTTGCCTTAACCTCCAAAATACTGGGATTACAGGTGTATACCACTGTGCTCAGCTAAAGACCTTTCTAGATAAGAAAAAGCCAAAAGAATTTCATACCAACATATTTACACTACAAGAGATGTTAAAGGACATTCATCAGGAAGAAGGGAAGCAATATCATAGGAAGTTTGTAAGTACCTCCCAAAGGTAGAAAATCAGGAAGAGTAATTAATGCATGAGTAGATCAGATGTAATAAAATTTCTTTTAAAGGTAACTTATGATGTGCACCAAAAGTCATAATGATGTGTCAAATTGATTAAAACATGAAAGAAAAATAAATTATAACAAAGCACAAAAAGAACGAGGGAAGCAAAATGCAGAGTACTTCTGCAAGGTACTACATCACTGTGAGGTGCCAGTGTGTCATCTGAAGATGAACTGTGCACAGTGAAGGCACGCATTTTTAACACTACATAAAGATTGAGATACCTAATAAAGCAACAGTGGGGACAAAATGAAACCCTACAAATAACTGAAAAAATGCATAATCAGAAGAAAAAAAAACATGAGAAGAGATACAAAAGAAAAGTAGAAAGGAAGTGGCAAGATAATAAATTTAAACTAAAATTTCTGGGCTTTATTTTTAATGTGAATGATAAAAACACTCTAATCTAATGATAGATATTTCCAGACAGGCTAAAAAGCAAGAATCATATGGTTGATATGAATATATAATTTATATAATTCATATAATTATAATTCATATAATCATGTGTAATATATATATGAATGAAATTGATTTTAAATATGATATATCAGATAGGCTGAAAGTAAATGGATAGAAAAATATATAATATGCACATACTAATCATAAGAAAGCTTGAGTTACTATGTTAATTCCAAAGTAAACTACAGAACAAGAATTATCACTATCAATAAAAAAGTCACTTCATAATAACGAGGTGGTCCAGGAGACATAAAATCCCTAAATGCCCATTTTAAAACTCAAAAATAGAACTTTAAAATACATGAAGCTTATTGGACTGAAAGGAGAAATCAACAGACCCACAATGGTAGATGAAGATTTCATAGGTCCTTTCTCAGCCATTGACAGAAGTCACCAGAAAGTTATAAATAGAAGACTCTGGAACATCTAATGGATTTTACAAGGCTTGCCCAAGAAAAGCAGAATAAGACTCTTTACAATTGCACTGGAATATTCATCAAGACAGTCCATATGCTAAGATCAAAAATGAGTCATAATTAGTTTCAAAAAATAATTTAAATTATGCAGGGAATATTTTCTGATCACAACAGAATTAAGTCAGAAGTAAGTCATAAACAGTTCTCTGAAAAATAATTCCAAATAATTGGAAATTAAGCAAAATGCATCTATATACCCATGTTGTAAATAGGAAATTAGAAATTGGAACTGAATGAAAACCGAAGCATAATATATTAAAAATTATGTAAGTTATAGTGAGTAGTTGAAACAATATGTCATTGGCAAAATGATCACAGATGAATGTTACAGAAGAGTCCAGAAAAAACTTACATATATAGTCGTTTGATTTTTTAACAAGGTGCCAAGGTAATTCCTTGGGAAAAAAACTCTTCAACAAATAGTACTATAACAGATAGATATGCACATAGGGGGAAAATGACCTTGACTTCATGGTATACATAAAATTTAATTTTAAACGTATCAAAGGTCAAAATATAAAACCTTCTAAAGGGCAAAATTCTAAAACTTCTGAAAGAAAGCACAGGTGGGTTATTTTTGTGACTTTTGAGTAGACAAAAGATATATTAGGTCACAAAAGGCATGATACATAAAAGAAAAATCCTGATAAATTATACTTCATCAAACTTAGTTTCTCATCTTCAAAATACTCTATTTAGAAAATGTCCAGTTCAAAAATAATTTGTTAAACTTTATACTTATATTTTATATACTATCTTGTATGAATTATATTGACAAAAACTAGAGTTTAACAAGGGGTAACTTTTAATTTATTTTCAACAATTATTTAATACTTTTCTGAAACATGCTATAAACATCTTAATATATGTACATTCTGTATCTGGGTAAATTTTGTTGTTATATCATCACCAATCTTTCAGGTAGACTTGAAATTTTTCACAATCAAAATGTATATGAAGATCATGTAGCAACAAATGAATTACAGAATGCTTATTCATTAAGAAATTCAGTATTAAATTCATCTATACTATTATCAGCGGCATAAAAACAAAAGCTGTATATGAAAATTACCTAAAAATGAAAATAGTATAGTGTTTTTATGGTGATAAAATACAGTCTTTTTCTTTAGTAAAAGCTGTATGCTGGGCGTGGTGGCACATGCTTGTAATCCCAGTACTTGGGAGGCTGAGACAGGAGGATCGCAGGTTTGCAGCCAGCTTCAGCAACTTAGTGAGGCCCTCTGCAACTTAGTGAGACCCTGTTTGAAAATAAATAATAAAATAGGGCTGGGGGTGTAGCTCAGAGGTAGAATACCCCTGGGTTCAATCCCCAGTACCACACACAGACATTTATACAAAAAGTTGTGTTAATTTTTAAACTATAATTCATATAATTAGTGTACATTTGAGAGATTCAGAAAAAGCAATCTAATGAGCAACATAATTATGAGATTTCAGCCCTACTCAGGGTAGTGCTGTATATTTTGGAGTGGGTCTTCTTAGAGCCCTGAAGCAGGGGCCTTTGTCTGGGGTGCAGAGACACAAACAAGAGCATCCTGTTAGCCTAGGGAGACTCCAGCTAAAGAGTTCCTCTCATCAGCAGATTTACATGTCATTAACAGTCCATTAATTCAGCGCTTGCTGGTGGAACAGTGTGGGTATCAGTAAACTATTTTTATGTTTCATACAGATGGCTTTAAATCAACAGCATGATTTAAAATATGTGTCTCATATGTATGGTTGAGTGGCAGGTTGTCATTTGTTTTTAATACTATACTCACATTCTTTTTTCTATTCAAAAAAGTGTCAATTCATATAATACAAAGATGAATAAAACATACCTACAATTTTTATGAAAATATTCACTAAGGATTCCAGGGTTAAACAAAACATCAGCTTAAAAAAGGGAGACAAAAATGACAAGATGAAACAAAAATAGGGAGCCCGTGCACTTAAAATATTTTATAATAAAACACAGTTTTTGGTTACAAAATAATACCTAAAAGTTTGTTAACAGGGAAGTTTCCTCTAAGGTAATAGAAGACCTGTTGAGTATTGACTGTCCAGCAGCCATCGTGTCAGGAGTTGAACAGGGTACTGGGACATTCAGAGGGGAAAAAAGACCCTTCCCTCCCTCGGAATGCTCTTGCACACTGCATTCTATCTGTGGTGGATTTTTTTTTTTTTTTTTTTTTTTGGTGTGTGTGTGTGTGTGTGTGGTTCTGGGGATGGAATGCAGGGGCATTCTACCTCCGCGCTACACCCCCGGACCTATTTTTTATACTTTATTTTGAAACCGGGTCTCACGAAGTTGCGAAGGGCCTCACTAAGAAGAGAGAGAGAGAGAGAGAGACAGGAAGAAAGACAGCGAGAGAGCTGAGGCTGGCTAGGAACCCGGATCCTCCGGTCTCTGCCTCCCAAAGTACTGGGATTACAAGCGTGCGCCACCACACCTGGCTTGTGGTGGATTCTTATTGAAAATGCCAAATGTAAGATCAGGTAGTCTGTGTGACTTCCCCCAAGTGAAATCCAACACAGCACGGCTTATCTCTAGGAGCCCACCAAGGTGAGCTGTGTTTCCCTTTCTGGATTCATTCAGAATTGACCCCAAATCACCAATCAGGGTTCGCTATCAGCAGGATGTCTGAGGACCACCCAAGGGCCAACATCCATTAGCAAACCCAGTTTATTGTATTTATTGAAAACCCTGGTGGTTTTGAAACAATAGAGTTCTCTATAAAGAAGAACGGAGTTAAAAGATGAAACCAGAGTCCTTTGCATCATTAATTAAAAATGAACAGGGACCTTGGAACCTAGAGAACAATATGGTGGTGAGTTCTCTGTGTTTTCCTTTTGTCTTATATTTCCCACACTTGGAGGTAAAGAAGCCAGCATCCAGAATACGCCAACAAGTTCAAACCTAAAAAGAAGAGGACGAAAGCCTCCCTCTCCAGTTTGCAAGTGTAGCTTAGCAAGACAGAAAACGTTGAGGTAATAACCACTTTCCTGACATCAAACAACATGAACAAGATGTGACCCGACCCCGGCTTTGGACACAGCAAAGTCCAAATGAGGAGCATGCACTTCTGTCCCCTGGAAACTGTAATGAGGGGCCACTACCCCTCCTCTTTCACTGGAGTGATGTCAAAGAAACGAAAAGAGCATTTTTATGCCTGATGTGTGGTAATGAGCCACCAGTTCCTACTGGGATGCCAGGAATGACCATGTGGGGAGCCTGGACTTCTACCATCACCCAGCTGTCCCGAGCACCCCTCAACTTTTCTTTTATTTATTTATTTATTTTTATTTTTATTTTCCTTTTTTATTTATTACATTTATTGGTAGGGGGAAGAGGGAACTACACTAATACACATGATGTTTACACACAAACTTATCAGAGTCAATCACTATGCTGAGCATGGAAAGGAGGGAAGGGGGAGGGAATAGGCCGGGATTTGAGAGAGGCTAAATGAGCAATGTGTGCATGCATGTTTCTGATACCCTGACACTTATCAAAACGTATAACTACAATGCACCCCTCAACTTTTCTGATGGAGCGGTGTATATGGCTGCCAAGTGGAGAGCTAGGGTTTCACTATCAACCAGCTGGAAGACAAAGCTGCTCAGCCCACCATCCCCACCACCCATCTCAGGAGGCCAAGGCGGGGCCACTGTCAAGGCACCTGTGGCCAGCCACGTGTCCCTGGAGGACTTGTGGAAAGCGGACTTCCACCCCGCTTAATAAGGACCCCCAACTTGGGTTCTAATAGGAGGGAAATGGGGAACATGGACTTCTTTCCCCATTGCCAGTAACAAAATGGGGAACTTCCTTTCTTGGTGGGGTGGTTTTATAGGCAGTCAGCTAAAACAGAGGGCTTAAGTAAGATCTAGAGTCTCATAACATAATACCCCAAATTTCCAGGATTTAATTTAATGACACACTAATCATACCAATATCCAGTAATTTCTCAGACTGAATCAAAATGCAAAATATCAAAATTTCTTGAACAGTTAAAATAGTACTGGTTAGAAAGAAAAATGAGGTAGAAAGGAAATTCTTGAACTCAAGAAAATATACCAAAACTAAACAAATAAAATCCTAGAGCAAATATATTAAATGATGAAAGATTGAATACTTTCCACCTAAATTTGGGAACAAGGACTTCTTACTGCTCTTCTGCAATATAGTGGCAGGAGTTCTACCTAATGCAAGAAGGCAAGAAAAGGAAACAAAAGGCATTCAGGAGCAGGGCATGGTGGCCCACGCCTGTAATCCCAGTACTTGGGTGGCTGAGGCAAGAGGATCCCAGGTTCGATGACAGCCTCAGCAATGTAGCGAGACTCTCAGCAACCCAGTGAGATCCTGTTTCCAAACAAAAAATAATAAAGGGCTGGAGTTGTAGCTCTGAGGTAGAATACCCCTAGGTTCAATCTCTAGTAATACACACACACACACACACACACACACACACACACACCATACAGATTAGAAAGGAAGAAATAAAAGTGTCACTATTTGAAGAAGATATGATTGTCTATGTAGAAAATTCCAAGGAACCTTCAAGACCCTCCTAGAACTATGAAGTGCATTGAGTAAGTTCTTGGTATACAGTATAAACATACAAAAATCACTTATATATCTAAATACTAGCCTTGAAGAGTTGTATACTAAAATTAAAAATAAAATAGCCTTTATAAGCACTTGAAAAAAAATATTTAGGTATAAAGCTGGCAAATCATGTACAGGACTTCAATGCCAAAAACTTGTTAAACATTGATTTAAGCAATCAAGTGAGAGACATGGTTTGCTCCTCCGCTGGAAAACTCAACCTAGTAAAGATGTCAGCTTTCTCTAATTTGATTTAGAGATTTGGCATAATTCCAGTCAAAATCCCACAAGATATTTTGTGGGTACAGAGAAGATTATTATAAAATTTGAATGGGAAAGTAAATGCATAAAAATAGAAAAAAAACTAAAAAATGAATTAAAGTGGGAGCAACCCAGTATACTTAAATCACATACCAACAATAAGCAAGACAGCATGATATTGGCAGATGGTTGGAAATATAGATCAATGGAGTTGAATAGAGAACCCAGAAATAGACCCATACAGTGTGACAACTGATTTTGGCAAAGATATAAAAGTAATTCAATGGGAAAAATATCTTTTCAATAAATAGTGCTTGATCAGTTTGGTATCCACAAGCCAAAAAAATGTTGATTGAAATATTATGCCTTATACAAAATATAACTCAAAATATATTACAAACTTAAGTGAAAAAATTGAAAATGTAAAACTTCATCCTCTACAAATCTTTGAAACCTAAGACTAAGCAAAAACAACATAATTTTTATATCAAAAGCATGACCAATAAAAAGAAAATTTGATGAACTTGGTCTTTGAAAATTAGACTCTTTTAAGAGGAATTCGTAAGTTCCAGACTGGAAGAAAACCTACAAACTGAATGAAAATGTTTTCAAATAGAATATACTAGAAAATCTAATATCTAGAATATATAAAGCACTTAAAACAAAATAGTAAAAAAAAATTTAAAAAGGGCAAAATACATAAATAGACACTTCACCAAAGATAAAAAAAAAGATGGCAAATAAGTACATGAAAAGATACCATCATCATTAGCCATTAGGAAAATGTGAATTGTAAAATCACAATGTGTGCTGGGCATGGTGATGCTCACTTGTAATCGCAGTACTTGGGAGGCTGAGACAGGAGGATCACAGGTTCAAGGACAGCCTCAGCAACTTAGAGAGACCCTGAGCAACTTAGCAAGACCCTGTTTCAAAATAAAGAATAAAAAGGGCTAGAGGTATAGAATTCCCCTGGGTTCAATCCCTAGTACCCCCAAAATAAAATAAAACCCACAATGTGCTATCACTATACTCCTGTTAGAATGGTTAACATAAAAAATTATGACTCCAAATGCTGGTGAGAACGCAGAGAAATAAGTTAACTCACATATTGCTGCTCAGAGTGGAAAACAGCACAGTCATTGCAAAAAACATATTGTCAGTTTCTTAAAAAACTAAACATGCAACTACCATATGACCTCGCAACTTCATTCTTGAACATTTAGCCCAGAAAAGTAAAAACATGTTCATGAAAAAAAAAAACACCTGTGTGTTTTTGTATAGGAATTTATTCATAATAGCCCTAGAATGGAAAGGACCCAGATATCCTTCCGTGAAGTAATAAACAACCTGAATGGATTCCCAGGCAATCATGGCCAGCAGAAAAACAAAAGCAAACAACAAACAAACCCCAGAAAAGTAATTCGACAAAATTACATGCAGTATGGTTCCATTTTTATAACATTCTTGACATGACGTGCATGGAGAAGAGATTAGTGATTGTCAGGAGTTATGTAGGGCGTATGGGTGACAGCCAAGTGGCTATGACTTTAAAAGGATGACATGATGGATCTTTGTGATGATAGAAATCTTCTGTCAATGTCGCTGTCTTGGCTGCAATATTGTATTATCATTTTGGAAGACTAATTATTGGGGGAAATTGGCTACAGGATACCTTGTCACCAAAATATTCTGTCTTGTCCTATATATATATATATTTTTTTTCAGTACCGGGGATTGAACCCAGGGGCGTTCTACCTCCAAGGTACACCCCTGGCCCTATTTTTTATACTTTATTTTGAAACCGGGTCTCACGAAGTTGCGGAGGGCCTCACTAAGTAGCTGAGGCTGGCCGCAAACCCAGATCCTCCGGTCTATATTTTTTACAACATGGAAATTTATGATTATCTCAAAACAAAAAGTTTAATTAAAAAATAAATAGGGGGCAGACCACATAACGAATTAGAAAAGGCTGTATGGTTGTGAAATAACAATTACATAAGCAAAGCATTATTGAATTGAGAAATAAAATGAAACTTGGCAGGCAAGGTTTGCGGAGGGCATGCCCAGTCCTAGAATTTGTCCTGCAGATTTTGTAGAATCCTGAATAGCAAAGATCAGTGGTCAAAGGCTACTGAAAGCAGCATGAGAGGGTAGAGGAGGTAAGAGCAGGGATTTTGTGGGATAGCGTTAAGGAAGTATGGTGAGGGGGGAGAATGACTCAGATGTTTCTGCGAGGCCGCATCCACTTTAATAGAAAAGACATAAAGCCCGGAAATTTTGCAAGTTAAGAGGAATGTGTTCAGTGTTGAAAGGCACATCAGAATTATGATTTGTGGATGCCTCGAAGACAAGGACATCTCTTACTCAATATTGTGTCACCAAATCACAGTCTAAAATCTAGAGCATAACAAATGCTTCATTAAACGCTGTTGCTGATTCCACTGAAAGCAATTTCAGTACAGTGGTGGAGGCAGAGACAGATTTCAGCGAGTCAAAGAGTGGGAAGGAAGAGAGAAAATAAACGAGTCCTTTCTGAGAGGCTTGGTTCTGAAGGTAAAAGCCAAAAAAAAAAAAGTTAAAAGGCAAGGGCACATTTTATATTATGCTCTTTTTGTGGTTTTAAGATGTGAGAAGATTGCGTATACATATTTGCTAGGGAAAAGAGCCAACAGAGATGGGAGATGGAAAACCCAGGAGAAAAGATAAAAGGTAGATATGGAAATGAACCTGAAGGAGCTAAAGCAGGTGCAGATGCAAGTAGGTGGAAGGGTAGGAGTGCTTGCCAGATGGCTCAGATTTTCCTGGAGGTAGGAGGTGGACCATGCTCTGCTGACAGGAGAAAGAATGGGGGCCGGGAACAAGCTTCAAGTTTGGAGTACATGGAAACAGGCTTACTTGTATTTGATCATAACACAATGTATACATGTATCAAAACATCACATGACACCCACAAATGAGTATAATTTTATGTCAATTAAAAATAGTATCCTGGAATAGATCCAAAATGGGAGGGTGAGTAGTCATCTGCCTAAGCCCATTCCTCCAAATGTGTGTCACCAGGTGGGCAGCCCCTTCATTCAGTGAAGGGCTCTTCCTCACCGTGGTACTATTCTCTCCAAACCCCAAAGATGCCCGTCTCTTCTGAGCCAGACTTTCTGCTAAGAATAACTGAAGATCACATGGGTTATGTAGAAATGTCTCAACTTATTTCCCGAATCATATTTAATCAGAACAATATATTTGTGAACTTATAAACATGTCATTTTCTTCAAAGACACATTTATGCATTCTGCTTTGTTCAAGGACAACATAAATGGAAGAGCCTAGAGATGGATTTGCTCACTTACCTCTGTGCGTGTTCTCTATCGGACACGGAATATCTTATGAGACACAGGCGAGTGTGACCTATTTTTAGACAAATGCCTTTGTAAATTTCATATGCAGTGGTAGAAGAATATTTTAAACCCTAATTGAACTAAGCCATCTCATTACCTGGCTATACTGACCCATGAGCGTTGCCATGGTGACGAGGCAATCAAGTCAGCAGGTCCTACTGTGAGAATTTTCCATTCCAGATGCTTCACCAAGTTCCATCCTGCTCGTCTCTAAACACTTGGTAATCAGCCAGGATATGAAGAAAACAATTTCATGACAGTTTCCGCCAAGGAAACACAAGGAGGCTTTTTAGAGAACAAACCTTATGCCAAAATATGTTGACATATAAGTACAAAAAATAAAGCATTTTTAAAAAACTGTAGTAAAACATTAGGTTTCCCAACAACAAATCAAAACTGCTAAGTATATATATTAATGTTAACATTTTACAAACTTACAAATATTCAGGTAAATGAGCAATACTCAATCAGATGTGTTGCTGTCTGCCAGTTGGTCTCAAAGATAATTATAGCTTGTTTAAATGAAGGTTTTGGGCTCAAATACCATTTATACATTGTTGGAGGTCAGATGTTGGCAAAAACATAAAATCTAAGAGCAAGAGCTCAAAGAGGTTTCAATTTATACCTCAAAACAGGAGTATTGACCTATAAAGCAATGCTTGACACTATAAAGAATTTTAAATGTTTATTGCCTCTACCTGTGTGTGTGTGTGTGTGTGTGTGTGTGTGTGTGTGTGTGTATGTGTGTGTGTGATAGTATAAGGGATTCCAATCAACCCAGAGCCTCATGCATGCCAGTCAAGTTCTGTACCACTGAGCTACATCCCCGTTCTTATTCTGGCTATTTTCTTAGCCTACATGGTAGTACAGATTCCAAATCCTAAGGCATTATGAAATTATGTTTGAGAGCAGAAAGAGCAGGAAGGATCTGAAAAGGTATAGCCCTATAACATTTTTCCTTATTATTACATTTTAAATTTTGCAGGAGGGGAGGGAAACTGCATGGAATAAAATGCTTATGACAGGATCTAAGAATAATAGTTCCAGATGAAAATAGCAATAGACAAATCAAACCATATATATCTTCTAAATTTCTAATTAAAAATTCCACATGGGCATGCTAAAATACAATACAAATATTAACAACAACACTGTAAACCAAAATAATACAGGCCAATATACTAGAATCTAGAGTTAATCTATAGTAACTGGATTTTGTAAGCTACAAAGGTAATTGATTTCTGCTTTTTTTTATATAGTTTTATATTTTTGTAGCACTAGGGATTGAACTCAAGGATGTTCTGCCACTAAGTTATGTTATTTGTTATTTTGAAACAGGGTCTCCCTAAGTTACATCCCAGCTTCTCTTTTTTATTAGTGCACGCTCAAAATCTATGATAGCCCTTGGCATTTATTAGATGCAAAGCAAACCTTTGTTATCATCATTGCTAACTATACATTTATTTGGAAATGATTGAAAAACACCTTTTTGGACCGCATACCAAGTGTTTTGTTTGCCCTTTGGATGACAACATCATGGACAACTTCCAAAAAGAGTAGGCAAGTAAAACTCCTCACTTCAGTGCATATTTGGTGTTATAGTTTGGATATGAAAGTCCTCCAGAGAAGCTCATGTGCAGGCAATGTAGCCAGGTCAGAGGTGGGACATGGCTGGAAGAGGTGAGTCACTGGGGTGCGGCCTGGCCCCCTCCTCCCTCTCTCGCTCTCTCACGAGAGGTGAGACCACATGGGTTATGTAGAAATGTCTCAACTTGTTTCCCGAATAAGGTGAGAGCAGCCTTTCCTTCTCCTCCACATGCTGAAGTGCCACCACAGCTCCTGCTTTGGAGCTGGCTGATCATGGACTGACCTCTGAAACTGCAACCCCCAAATAAACTTTTCTTCCTCTAAGTTGCACTTGTCAGGTATTTTGGTCACGGCAACAAAAAGTTGACTATAACAGTCAGTGACAGGGGTTCCACTAGCCAGAGGAAAACTTACTACAGAGTGTTATCATCTGGGCCTATCAGAACAAGAACCAGCTTTCTGTTTCCTTTCAAAAATTTCCCTTACATATATTTGGTTCCCAAACACCCAGGATTCCACATAGCAGGAACAATGGAGGAACACAAAGTAGTGCACTACCACTTGGCAAATAGAAGCTGTCTGAGATAATCAAATATTGGAGCAATTCATTATGGGTTGTTTAGATTGTTTAGATATCCTATGGTATTACTATAGGATGGGTGTTGAATGTCCCCCAAAGGCTCATGTGTTAAAGGTTTGTTCTCTCTAGTGGCACAGTTGGAGTGGTAGAACCTCTAGTAGGTGGAGCCTAGTCAGAGGTGTTTAGGTGTTTGGGGGCATGCATTTCAAGGGGATTGTGGAACTCAGCCCTCCCTTTCCTCTTTGCTTCCTGGCCACAAGGTAAGCAGTTTTCTCTGCCATATCCTTTCTGCCATTTCTATCCAACACACCTACCAGAGGCCCAGAAAATGGAACTGCCTGATCTTAGATTTGCAACTCAAAAACTGTGGGCTAAAATAAGCCTTTTCTCTTTATAAGTGAATCATCTTGGGTATTTCATTCTAGTGTTGGAAAGCTGACTAACACAGATATAAATAGAATTATAAACATTTGCTTTTTTGTCTTACTCATAGAATTCAACTGTTAGAGCAAAGTTGGTTCAACTGACATTAATTCCAACACATCTACACAAAAAAAGAATACCCACTGATATGGTGAACCGAAATAGGGTGAAATACACAACCATGTAACCTTCAGACTGAGAGCTGAGTGGGAAAAGGTGACCACATCTGGGAGGACAGAAAGCACTGGAGCTAAGGCCATTCTATCATACTTTGCAGCAGCCAGCCTCAGAACAGAAACCCCTGACTGATACACAGCACTGTCAAAGTAACGCTAAATGGGACTTGTGAAATGCTACTTCAAAACTCGTAAACATTCACAGGAAAAATAGGATTGAAAATTTTTCTGAGAGGAAAAGAACAATATATAATGTCATGCCAATATGTACAACATCATACTAATGATTTCTTATTCTTTTCTTCTAGTTATTTTTGCTAGTTAAACATAAATGCATGAACTTATTCAGTAATAACTAAAACATAGCCTGTGATATAAAATTGAGCCTTCTTCACAATATTATCTTAGCAAAAAATGTACTCTATATTTCCAAAACCTGTGTGCTTTGGTCATCGATGAAATTCTCCATCACTGACTAATTAGCAATGCTATTCCATGAGGATTTTTGACAACTTTATGAGCTTTTTACAATCTTTTAAATGTATTTTATTTTTTCAATAAACATCCTTAGCACAATGTGGTGTACCTAGGACAAAAAGTAATGGAGATCTGTCAAAAATTGAAGTTGGTAGACGCATTCATATCACTCGTATATTTTGTCGACTACTGGCCTGTGGCCCTGGGAGGTGCATTTTTATCCTTGCAATCCAACTGATTTTCTAGGGCCATGCTCTTTTCTCTCTTCTTTTATCACTACATTTCCTGTCTCATCAAGGAGCCAAGAGGAAGGCTCCTTTATAGTTTGGATTAGGCAACATTGATAGGACTCATGTAATGAAGGAAGTGTTAGCCAGTCAAGTCAGTCAGCTGGCTCTTTCTGCTCTGATCTCCTTACTTTTCTATCTCAGGTCATCATTTTCATCTCACACTCCCTCCAAAATTATCACACCATGAATTTGTATCAACTATTTCATTCTTTCCTTTTCCTCTGTCTCCCCATAAGTCTCTACAACTTGGGTTTTCTATTGGGCTTGCTTGTAGTTTTATTTGAATGACTACATTAATATAGGAAGTAGCCTTTTCCAATAATTTCTGTAACAGGAAGCCAATTTACTCGATTTTATTAGTATATGGAATAAAATTGTTTCATTTTTTCCTGAATCCACTATGCTAAGTATCAAAGGTATTTCTACAAAAATTTAGAGTAATAGCTTAGCTATAAAAAGTTCCATTTTCCTATATTTCCTTACTCCTTTCCTCTGAACCCAACAATCTATTAGGCTAAATAGCTCTTACAACAACAGATACTAATCTTACAATAAATAAAATTTTGAAAACATTTCCAGAATTAGTTTTATGAGACATAAAATTTGGGGCTAAGTACTTTTTTAGAATCCTGCTGGCTAGTCAATCTTCCTGATTTGGGAAAGTAGACTCCCATCTGATTTCAAGATTTAAAGTAATAACTTTGCGGTAAGAGCCAACAAACAACTAATTAGCCCACTTGTCATAAATGTGTTCTGTGGACAATTAAGCTTGTCAAGTTTATACAATAGAGGTGACTTACAGAGAGAGAAGACATGACCTTAAGAGATGTGAATCCATGGGCAAATTCTTTATGAGATTGCCTACTACATTAGAAAAATGCAAACAAACTTACTTATGGCCCAATAAAATCTGTGGAGCCACATTTCTGACTTACAGTAAAAAAACAAAAACAAAAACAAAGAAATTTAATTCTCCAATTTCCTGCTTTCCTTTGCATACCCTTCTTCCATTCTTTATATTAGCAACCTTTCAGGACGTTCAAGTGCTGGCTTGTGCCAGGCACAGCTCTTTCAAGGCTGTCTCCCTGCTGATTTGACTCTGCTGAAGAGATTCAGCTGGCTTTGTAAAACGCTTTCGGCATAGTTTTGAACTTGATTGATTTCCTTGAGACATGAGCTCACATTAGAAAGGTGTCTTCCCAGATGATGAGGCACATGCTTTCTCTTTCTGGATCCCTGTGAATCATGAACTTTGGTGACCCAGCCTGGCACTCGAAGTTTTTGTAGCAATATATCATTAGTTTTCTTCAAATCATGGTGGTATCCAACTGCTCAAGCGTTTGTCTACCAAAGAGAAATGTCCTTAGATCCATTGTTATAATTAGGATCTGGAATGTCCCCCAAAGACTCATCTGTTGAAGGCTTGATCCCCAGTTGGTGGTGCTAATAGGACTTGGTGGAAACTATAGGAGGTGGGGCTTAAATGAAGGAAGAATGCCACTAGAGTTGTGCCCCAGAAGGGTATACCTTGTCCCCGGGTCGTTCCTTGTTCTCTTTTTTCTCTGCTTCTGGACTGCCACGAGGTAAGCAGTTTGCTCCACCACACCCTCCCCGCCACGATGTACCATCTCATCACAGGCCCAGAAACAATAGAATCAAGTGACCTTGGCCTGAAACCTCTGAAACTGTTAGGCAAAATCAGCCTTTTCCTCTTGTATGTTGATTTTCCTCAGGCATTTTGTCACAGCAATGAAAAACTAACACCCATTGATACACCCTGATATCACGCTGACACCCATTGAAGCACCCTGATATTATGCCCTGGTCTTGCCATTTCTGTGAGGTCAAGAGAGAACTTTCAGTGTCCCAGACTGACCCTCTTGCCTGTTTCACAGCTGTGCATGATCATAGCAAATTCCTTCCAACAGCTGCAGCCCAGTGTTAGCCCCAGGATCTCCATCACTGACTAAATTTGATACCGTCTCAGCATTAACAACTTGAAATTTGTCAAAAAAATGGTGGAAGGAAAGAAAACTATTTTTTTTCCTTGAGGACATAGTATTCATTAGGTGCATATGAATACTGAACGTATGAGCAATGTTCCATGCATTAATATCAATGACTTTTAGGAGAAAATACGATTACCATTTTACAGATGGGAAAATTAGGGCTCACTTGGGAGGCTGAGACAGGAGGATCTTAGCAACCATATCCACTCCATGTTGAATATAATTTCATTATGTTTTATGATGTATAAATTCCCATTATCCTCTCCAACATTCCATGGGGGCTTTAGAATGTCATTAGTTTTCAGTTTTACCTCAATTCTTGCCATTATTTTGAGACATTACCACACTTATGTGATTTATCCTACAACCCAATCTTTACAGGCCTTTAACCTCCCCGAGTCTAGCAACCTTTGTCACCCACCCTTATAAACGAATGTGTCAGCATCTGAACATGCTCCAGAATTTCAGACTCTGACCTTTGACTTTGGGCCTTGACCTCTCATCCCTCCCATTCTCTCCTTCACTCACATACATACACAAACTGCTGCATCAACCTCTCCAGACATCGCCCCTCTCTTCTGTTGTCTTCTACTCTTCCCAGATCTAAAATGATCTCACTGCATCAGCCATCTCTCCACAGAAATGTCTTAAGCCCTGTCACCTTCTTTACACATTAACACCTTTGCCATCCCTGACACAGCCCCTATTACTGACCCTGTTTATGCTACATGCCCACCCAGTACTCCTTCTGGAGGAGCCATCCTTGTGAACGTGACTCACCTGGGCAGATAGGCTCCAATACAAACCCAACATTCCCAATTCTCTCGAAACTTTAAATTATCTCCTAGTTCTTTGTAAATCTATCTTCTCTCCCTCAATGCATTCTTTTAATTGGCACATAAGCGTGCTAATGTTTCTCCCTTTAAAAAGAAAATCCACAAAAATATCAGGATCTTGCAATACCCTCTAGGTCCTGCTATTATTCTCTCCTTTGCTATGTACTTGAACATTTCTACTCTTTATCTACAAATTCACTTGTAATTTGAGTTTCTCCTTCAGCATTCCATTAACACAGTTTCTGATAATGCCACATAGTGTTGAATTCAGTAGGTATTTTCAACTATTGGACATCATTCTGCCAAATTTCTCCCTACTCTCTAAGCTACTTTTTCTCTTTTTGGCCTTATTCCATTCTTTATCACCATTAAATATTGGAGAACCTCAAAGTAAGGATACCTTCTAACTCTTTACTTTCCCTTAAAGTGCACATCAAGTCCATGGCTTCAATTCCACTGATATACAGTTGACCGATTAATGAAACTTCTATACAAAGCTGTCTAATAATAGTGTTTGCAATGTTGGAGATATTCTATATCTTCTTCATCTAATATGGTAGACATATTGAATGAGTCATTCAGTTTCTCCCGCTGCTCTTAAGATAAGCACCTTGGCATACATTTGAGATCTAAGTTCATGTTTCATTCTGCTTTACCCTGCTTTAACAATTTATGCTAACCTTTTCATTCTGCAAATGTCACACCCAAATTTCTTCCCATTAAAACTGTTTAAACACCTTCCTTGGAGAAGGCTTCATTGAGTCCCATTATCACATCAGTTCTCTCAATTCCTAGAAATTGGTGTTAATTTGTGTGCTTCTTTGATTGATAGCTGTTATGGTTTGGATCTGCAGTGTCCCCGAAGTCTCATGTGTTGCAGGCTTAGACCTCAGTGCAGCAATGTTCAGAGGCGGGGCTTTGGGGAAGTAGCTGGATCATGAGAGCTGTAACCTCATAGCTGGATTAATCCACTGAAATAGTCATGATCGGAATGACAATTGGGAAGTCGTGGAAACTGTAGGAGGTGAAACCTAGATGGAGGAAATGGGTCCTTGGGGGCACACTCGTAGGGGTTGCATCATGTCTGGGGCCCCTTCCTCTCTTTCTGTTTCCCAACTGTAATGGATGAGCAGTTTTTCTGTGCCACACCCTTCCACCAGGATGTTCTCCCTCACTTCAGGCCCAAAGCAATGAAGGATTGATTACTTTATAAGATCCCCAAATTGAAAACGACCAAACAGTATCCATCAACAGTAGAATGGATAAATATCTTTTGGATATTCACCCAATAGGAGAAACTATGAGAAGAAATTATCAATAATAATGTACAGCAATTGCTTGAATTTGTCCAATATAATTTTGAGCCAAAGAAGTCATATACACACAAGTACATAGTATATGGTTACCTTCGCCTAAACACTCTGACTTTAGAGGTTGGGTTAGTGGATAGTGACTGGGAGTGAGAACAAGAAACATAGCTGGGGGCTGGAATCTTCTAGTTCTTGGTTTCAGTGTTAGTTATATGTGTTCACTTTATAAAATCCATCATATTCTTAGGATTTGTGTGTTTTCTGTGTATATAATACTAAAATAGTTTATTACAAGAAAACAATTCCATTTCTTTCAATATGCCACATAGATATCAGTTTAATCCACACTTTTCATCCTCTGCCATTGTCTTGGTTCAACCCCCGTCATCTCTCTCTCTCCTTCGAAACTGTGATAGCTTGCCAACTGGACTCCCTCCCCTCAGAGCCATCCCCATGCAAACACCTGGAAAAGCTGTCCAATGGCAAGTTTAACTACCTCAGTGGCCTATCTAAAGGCCGTTAGTGACTGCCTACATACAAAAAATCCACATTCAAGCTCTTTGCTGATAAATCTTCCATTAATCAATCCTATTTGCCTCTGATCTCATTTATGGCAAGAATTCACTCTCTTCTTTGTATTTCAGTGCATGCTAGGAATTAACATGTAGGTTTAAGAATGTTCAATAGTTAATAATAACCAAGCTGGCAACTGAAACCAGATCCACATGGCTCCATAACCCATGATCTTTCTATAACATTACAATGCCTGCTACTATACAAATGGGGAACAACTCACTTGTTACAGAATGAGTATTTTTTAACTTATTAATATTTCATTTGGAACAACTGAACCAAAGGACAAGAAAACAGAGATAAATCTATTACAGTTTACTTTTATGTTTTTCTCCACCTGTTCTCTCATGGCAGAACATAAAATTAAAAGCAGAAACTTTGACATTGTCATTTATTTATTTATTTATTTATTTATTTATTTATTGTGGTACTGGGGATTGAACCCAGGGGCATTCTACCTCCGCGCTACACCCCTGGCCCTATTTTTTATACTTTATTTTGAAACCGGGTCTCATGAAGTTGCGGAGGGCCTCACTAAGTAGAGAAAGAGAGAGAGAGAGCTGAGGCTGGCCGCGAACCCGGATCCTCCGGTCTCTGCTTCCCAAAGTACTGGG
The DNA here is from genome assembly GCA_004027185.1 of Glis glis. NCBI lineage: Eukaryota > Metazoa > Chordata > Mammalia > Rodentia > Gliridae > Glis > Glis glis. The sequence goes on from PVJS01002811.1 coordinate 58,089, forward strand.
ATTACAAACGTGTGCCATCACGCCTGGCCATTGTCATTTATTTTGAGGACAAATAAGAAGCAACTGAGAAAAATTTAGAAGGGCAAGGGAATAAAATAATCACATATTTTTTAAGTTACAGTGAAAATAGTGATGGAGTAGAGTAGAAGGGCAGAATTGGAGAACAACTGGTCTACCTAGTTAATGCAACTAAAAGCAACAAATGGCTTCAAGACGAGCTAAATCAGGAATAATTGATATAACATTATAAAGATCATGGCATTTCCATTCTTAGCAATGATGAGAAGACTAATGAAACTAAACGATAGCTAATGATCAACCAATAAGAGAAAGTAGGCTGGACAAAATGATCTTTCGAGCTACATCATTCAAGTGCAAGATTAAGAAAAAAACATTCTCTGGAATCTAATGGACAAAATAAATCAGAATTCTATCCCACCCACAAACATTGCCTACAAATATTCCTAGATGTTTTGCAACCAATTTCTGGTAATTTAATTAAACACTCATTGAGAAGTTATAATATGAAATAAGTGGTGGTAAATCATAAAATTAGAAAAACAAATATAGCATATAGTTATATATTGGGTACAACTAATAAAATGTACAATGTACTACTTACTTATTATAAACAATAATATGCAGGTTTAAAACCCTACCTTATTAAAAATGTGGCCCATGAAGAGGTAGGAAAAAACATGTTGTAACTGTGTGGTAATGCACATTGCATGTAGTCATAAATGGGTAGTATTCTTTCTTAATGCAAGAAGGAAATATAAGTTCAAATTTCAAATACAATTTCATGCTTACCCTTTTAAGTAAAGGTAACCATACTTAGAATAATTAGTATGTGTAGTATTTAAGTCACTGAATAAAAACAAATATAAAGAACTTATTTGATATAAACTAATCTAGGAATGAGCAACAATAAGCCCTAAAAATAGAAACCATATAATAAGAGGACAAATTATGATAAAATACAAGTTATCATAGTTATTATAAAGGAATTAAATTCATTTTATATTGCTAAAAGAACCTAAGCCAATTATATGATGTTAATAACAGACACGATAAAATGAAATGGAGTAGAAAAGCTAAACATAGTACTGGGGGTGTAGCTCAGTTGTAGATTGCTTGCCTAGCATTTGCAAGGTCTTGGGTTCAATCCCCAGCACTCTAAAAATATAATAAAAACTAAACATAATTAGATATACATTTATATATGAGGCAATTATAAATGAAAAGAAAAAGCCGGGCGTGGTGGAGCACGTTTGTAATCCCAGTACTTTGGGAGGCAGAGACTGGAGGATCCAGGTTCGCGGCCAGCCTCAGCTCTCTCTTTCTCTCTCTCTGTCTCTCTCTCCTTGTCTCTCTCTCTCTCTCTCTCTACCTAGTGAGGCCCTCTGCAACTTCGTGAGACCCGGTTTCAAAATAAAGTATAAAAGATAGGGCCGGGGGTATAGCGCGGAGGTAGAACACCCCTGGGTTCAATCCCTGGTACCGCAAAAAAAAAAAAAAAGAAAAGAAAGCAACCTTGTCAATACCAACATTATATAATTCAAAATAAAAGCATTGAATGAGAAAATGAGTATGTTTTATGCAATACTGATTGAATGAATGAGCAAATATGGCAATTATAAGCATGTGTATGTCAAAAACTTGACATTAAAATATTAAAAGCAAAACCTTAGGAATACAAGGTATATTTGACAAAATTACAGCCACAGTGAATAAATTGAACATATCTTTAATGAAGAAAAGAGAAAATAATAGGAACAAGTAACTTAAGAAAATATAATGAAAACTAATACCTACATATAGTGTTTACTATGTGTGAGCACTGCTATATTTATTATATGTTATATTTATTATCTCTATCCTACTTACTATTTATAACAACTTCTCGAAAGATACCATTTGATATTATTATAATATCATTTATAAATGAGGGAATTAATTCAAGCAAGGTTTAGTAGCTGGACTAATGTTACACATTTTGAGATTGGTTGAACCAAATATTGAACACAAGCAACCTGTCTCCACAGACTTATCTCTTAACCACTTTGCTGTACTCTTTTAATTAATAAGTCAGACTGCAGAGGCATACATAGATCTGTGCCTACATATAGATTCTACATATTCTTTTAAATGTCTAATAAAGTTGCATAAATAATCAATAAATTTCAAAGCATGGAAACATACAAACTCTATTCTTCCACCTGAAAACAAAACACACCAAAATATAAGTGAAACTAAAAATACAAAATAGAATAAAGGTACTATTTGACAAATAAGTTTGGGGGCAAAGAAGAAATTAAATCTGGCATTGTAGATATCTGACAATGTGAAACCAACAAAACTTTGGGCATCAGTCAAAGGTGTACTCAGAAGACTGAATAAACTTAAATAAACATATTATTGGATAAGACAGATTGAGAAGGAAGGAAGGAAGGAAGGAAGGAAGGAAGGAAGGAAGGAAGGGCAAATAATATAAATATATATATATACACTATATATGTATGTATGTATATGTATATATATATATATATATCGGTGCTCAGTGTAGGAAAAGAAACAAAAACTACCAAAGCAGGGTGAAGGAAAGAATATTTAACTCTTTGGAAATGGTAGTGTACTATGAAGGTAACAAGAAGAATGCGTTTCTATAAATGCATGATCTCAATTGCACTTCTATAAGTAAATGATGCGTATAGATTTTTTTAACAGGACAAGAACACACTAGGTTCAATGTGGCCATAATGATAGTGGAATTATAAGTAATTACCATTTATATGCTTTAAGATACATTTTAAATGCTCTACAATAAATATTCCACCTTATTCAATTTGTATGTAGAACAGTCACCACTTGAACAATGCTGAGATCAGCACTGGGTCACACAATGATGAATGAAAAGAACAATAACTAGAATCTGGAGAAAAATAAAAAAGGAAACCAATATGCAAGAAAAATATATACACACACTACTACATATGACTCTGAAAACAATTGTGTTAAACCAAAGAGGAAGAAATGAATTCATGATTCCATTTACTTAAAAATATACCTAAATGATTCCTAGTGTTAGGAATCAGAAGCAGTTTCTTGAAGGAGTAGGGGTTAGGTGGTAAGAAAAGGAACCAACAGGAAAGGGACACAGGAAATATTTCTGGGTTGTTGGAAATGTGTGCATTATCTGGAAGGAGATAACCAGAAAGTGTACAACGTTTAGAATCAAACCTAAGAAGTCTATTGTTTCAATCAGAGTTGACCTTGTTATTCGTTTTGGTCAATAAAAGGTGTTGGTCAATAAAAGGAGGTAACACTTCTGAGCCTGGACCTCGAGAGGTATTGCACACATCTCCTCAGATCCCCACAGTGGTTATCTGAACGAGCCCATATCAGTCTTTTGGGAAGGGAAAGATTTGAAGAAGAGCCTAAGTTTTCCAACCTTCCGGATAGTGACCATTCTCCTAGATTGCCCCCAGTGAGCTACCAGCTCACCATAGACACCTGAGCCCTGCCGGGAGCAGACTATGCAGTACACCAATTAACAACTGCTTATTGTTTTAAAGCACTGAGTTCTAGGTCGGCTTGTTGTGGAACACTAGTTAGTTGATACATATGAGAACAAAATTTATTGTCTTCCATTTTATTTTGAGAAGTAAATGAGATAATGAGCTTAAAGGAGCATTGAAAATGGAAAAATGCTGCAAAATAAAACAAATGAATATCTCTTTCACAATTTTCCCTAATGCACCAAGAAAAATAACCAAAATATTAGAGCTATATTTGAGATCTACTATCAGGAGTTGGCACATGAATTTTATATCTCATGCAACACCTTATGGAATAGTGACCACTGCCCGAGTGTGAACAATGACAGACTGTGCAGTCACCTCTATGTTTAGGAGAACAGATGCTTGAACTACTAATGCTTGAACTACTCATTAGGGATAGAATTCACAAGCCATTTCTACTTTGGTTTTGTCCAATCTCCTCATTCTGAGATTAGAAACCAGGGCTTTGAGAGAGACTATATATAGTTAATCCAAGTTTCACCATATAGATGTATAGTGTTGAAATACTGCAACATCGACAATGTTTATTATCTAAGCCCTTTGAAAACTATTCTTGTATATTAGAGATATTATTACTGAGAAACTTGAATGGTTTAAGCATATGATAGAAAAGAAGATGAGAAAAGATGTGAACTAATAGCTTCCCTCCCTCTCTTCCTTCAAGTAGAGTGCATTGATACCATGGGCCATTTCTGAGAACTATTAGTCCAAGACTTACTATGATCAGTACCTTTGTTAATAAGAAACTATTCTTACCTCTGACAAATCTGTCTGAAGATGGCACTAGGTTGCCATAAGGTGCTGGCTGCTGGTTGATTCAGGCTTTACCTGTGACTCGTAGAGTCCAAGGCAGGCAGTAAGGGAGGGACTTGTGAGAAATTATTGACTCTGGGGTAGGTAGAAACCAAGGAGAGACCCACAGGAAAAGTCAAATTGATTTTAGTTGAGAAAGTTTTAAATTTGGAGGGAAATGTTAATTTTACATGTATCCTTTATGGTGTCCTCAAAAGATATGCTTCAAAAATTGGCCTAGTTGGACCAAAAGATTGATATTCAGTTTCCAGGGTGACAATGGTTAATGCAATATATTATCCTATGCAAAAAATTGGACCCCAGGACATATCATCTCATTTCCTCTGAGTGTGAATAACTTGACATTAAGAGTGACAAGAGAGGACCATGACCAGAGACTTATCTAAGGTCTCTTCATCTCAGAAAATAACACAATGTACTACTGAGTTTCCACACCTGGATGGGGTGAACTCTGGAGTAAAACAGTTCAGTAAATGACAGAAGCTTCTCAACCTACAATGGGTCATATCCTGGTAAACTCATCACAAGTAAAACGTGCATTCAGTACACTTAATGTGCTCAGAGGGTATTCAAATTGGGAAGGAGGAAGTCAAATTGCCCCTGTTTGAAGGATTATGTGATCACATTATAGAAAATCTGCTAAGAGACTATTAGAACTAATAAATGAATTCAGTAGAGTTACAGGATACAAAATCATCATATGAAAATCAATAGTATTTCTGTTTACCAACAGCAAACAACCTGAAACAGAAATTAAGAAACAGTCACATTTATAATAGCTACAACTCCCCACCCACAAATATATGGAAATAAATTTAACCAAGAAGGTAAATGACCTCTCCAATGAAAACTATAAAATATTGATGAAAGAAAACAAAGATCACACAAATAAATCAAAATATACCCTGCGTTCATGGATTGGAAGACAATATTGTTAAAGTATCCATACCACCCAAAATGATCTATAAATTTAATGTACTCTCTATCAAAATGCCAATGTCATACTTTACTGCAATAGAGAAAAATATCCTAAAATTCATATGGAACCACAAAAGACTCCAAATATTCAAAGGAATCTTGAGCAAAAAGAGCTGGAGGCATCACACTACCCAACTTACAATAAACTATAAAGCAATAGTAACCAAAACAGCATGATGGTATCATGAAAACCTACACACTCACAGCCAAATAATTTTGACAAAAGAACCAAGAAAACACATATAGGCAAGGACACTCTTCTCAATAAATAGTGCTGAAAAAAATAGATGTCCACACGAAGAAGAATGAGATAATATCCCTATCTGTCACCACATTTAACAAATCAACTTAAAAGGTACTAGAGATCTAAATGTAAGACCTGAAAGAATAAACTAGAAGAAAACACTATGACACTGGTCTGGGCAGAATTT
>PVJS01002811.1:63991-80934 GCA_004027185.1 Glis glis
GAGGAGGAGGAGGAGGAGGAGGAGGAGGAGGAGGAGGAGGAGGAGGAGGAGGAGGAGGAGGAGGAGGAGGAATAGAGTGAGGAACAACCTGCAGAATGGGAGAAAGTATTTGCAAAGTATTCGTATGACAAGGGATTAAAACTCACAGTATGTAAGAGGCTAAAAACTCTCAACAGCAAAAAACACAAATATCCAATTGAAAAATTGGGCAAATGATCTGAATAGACTTTTCTCAAAAGCAGATGTATAAATCTCAAACAAGTGTATGAAAAAAGTTAAATATCACTAATTATCAGATGAATGCAAATAAAAACCGCAATGAGATTCCATCTCACCCCAGTTAGCAATGGCTTTTATCAAAAAGCCCAAAAGGACAAACATTGGCAAGGATGTGGAGAAAAGGGAACTCACACACTGTTGGTGGGAATGTAAATTAGGAAAGCCATTATGGAAAACAGTATGGAAGTTCCTCCAAAAATTAAAAATAGAACTATTGTATGATCCAGCAATCCCACCATTGGGTGTGTATCTAAAGGAAATGAACTCATATCAAAGAGATACCTGTACTCCCATGTTTATCATAGCACTGTTCATAATAGCCAAGGTATGGAATCAGCTGAGTTGTCCATCCACGTCTCATGGATACCTCATCGATGCACGATGGAATACTTACTTTCTGTCATGAAAAAGGACAATGTTCTATCATTTGTGGCAATATGGATGGAACCGGAGGACATTTTGTTAAGTGAAATAAGTCAGGCACCGAGAGACAAAGACTGTATAGTTCCACTTATATGTAAGAAGCTAAAAAGTGGATCTCACAGAAGTAGAGAATAGAATAGAGGTTACCAGAGCCTGGGAGGATGTCAGGGAGAAGGGGTAAGAGAAAGATGCTTAATGAGTACAAAGTGAGAGCCAGATAGGAGAAATATGTCATAGTGTTTTAGTACATAGAGGGTGATTATTGTTAATGATATTATATCATGTAATTCAAAGTATCTAGAAGAGAGGACTTTTAACTGTTCTTACCACAAAGAAATGATAAATTTTTAAAGTGATGAATAATATAAGTATCCTGAGTTGATCAGTAAACAATGTATAAGTGTACAAAAACACACAGTACCCAATAAAGATGTACCATTATGATTTGTCAATAAGTTTTTAAAAAATCCACTGTACTCAGAACACCTACATTAGCCCCAAATTGAGCAAAATCATCTAAAACAAAGTCTGTTTTGTAGTAAAGTATTAAAAAGTCTCATGTAATTTATTGAATACTATGCTGAAAGTTAGAAACAGAATGGTTACATGTGCATGCTTCCATACCCCTGTAAAATTGAAAAATCATAAGTCAGACCATCCTACGTTGGGGACACATGGTATTCTCACTTGCCCATTTAATCATAGGAGAAAAAGATCAGGCCCTCCCGCCCTGCCATACAGTCTCACACGGGGACAGTCTCATCCATCAAAGTTACAGATTTCAGAGATGAAGATATCAAGGGGAATTTGCAGGGCCCTCGGCAGAGCCATTCGTATACTGCATCTAGTGAATCTGCCAATAGGTGACAGATGCGTCCCACATCCAGCCCTGCCCTCTACTCTTGTTCTTGCTTGGGCTCTGGCAGATGTCATATACTTCTTCAAGGTGATGAAGTGGAAACTCTATTGTCTTGGGATAAAACAGAGGTGGGTTTAATTCTGGCTGGGACACGCTGTGTGACTTTGCTTGAATGGACTGACCTCTTGGAATTTCAGTTCATCATTGGTTCAGTGTGGAAAATACTTCATAAGGTTGCTATAAACGTTAGTGAATTAATGTAAGTAACATAAGTAATGTTTATGTATTAAAAAATGACTGGGATGGCGATATGGCTCAGTGTTAGAGAGCTTGCTTAACATATGTGAAGACCTAAGTCTGACCCCAGCACTGAAAAAAAAGAAAGAAAGGAAAGCTTCCACCCAATATTGTATGCTCAATAATATCAGTGCTCTTCCACCTGGAAGGCAGAGATTATGCATCTTCCATCATTGCTTTCTCTGACTGATAGAATGGAAGAAATTCAATAAGTGACGACAAAACAACTGCTTCTATTTCCAACACCGATGCTGCTATTTCAACTTGGGAGCTTTGTAATTTTCATCTTCCCAAGTCCCTTATTAAGTGTAAAATCAGTTGGATGGAGTTTCACCTTAAACTTTAATTGGCTATGCCACTAGACATTTCGACTAGTGGCTAAACCAATAGTCATTGAATACTAAAGTTGCTAATTTCTGAAAACACTATATATGCTTTGGGACTGAGTCAAAAATCATCTTATAGTTCCCAGGGCAGATGAGCAATAACAAAAAGAGATGGTTTACAGAAGTAAAGGGGAAAATTTTTTTGCCCATTAGCAATCTGCTGTATGCTTGGCAAAAAAGACTGGTCTTTTTTTTTTTAAGAATCTCACATTGTGATAGTCTCGTTCATCAAAATTATAGATTTTGGAAATGAAGATATTAAAGAGAATTTGCAGGCTCCTCAGTACAATCCATTTGTGCATTGTGTGTAGATATATGTATACTGCAGCGGAAGAACACATCAGTCCCGCTGAAGAGATGCTATGTTGACATCCTGGAAGCACCTGGCCCAGCTGAGACCCAGATTCGTTTTACCTCTCCCACCTAACTCCCCCAACACCAGTCCCCATCCTAATAGCAGCCTGGGGGGTAATGGCTCCTCTTTGATAGTCAGGGACTTTTGACATTTCTGTCTTATTAGCCTCTCACCATAATATTTTCAGAGACATAGAAGGGTGATTTTGACCACAAAAAGTAAGCTACATTTAAGACTCAACAACTTCTGTTTATCTCATAAATTTGGGGGGGTTCCAATGAGTAAATCAATTAACATATCTGCCCTGGAGCAAATCACTCACTTTTCTGAGTTTCAGTTTCTTCAAATGTAAAGAAATGGAGAAGACTAGATGAACTCTTACGTCGGACCAGTTCTGAGGCCTTTCGTGATTCCCTTTTAAGCAGCTTTACCTTCTTCAGGTGGAATCTGAAGAAGATTTTTCTACAAGAGCAGTCATGGACAAGCAACCGGGGGCAGACATAGGAAGGCAATTCTAAGATCCTTTCCTCTTGACATCAGCTAGTCAGTCACATACCAAGAAGTTCCAGCTACCACGATTTAGTGAAAAACTAATAGTCTTCGCTTCAGTCTTTCACTGCCTCCCTACAGTTAATGTAGTTTCCACTTGCAATTCTGGGTTTCAATCCCACTCTTCCATTTCCACATACACTGCCTACTCTTTGCTTTAAGCTCTTTCCTCCGGTCTGTGCTTATAAACTGTTTTGAAAGCTCTGAGTGCACTTCTCGGAAATAGCTGTTCTGAGTCAAGGTCGTTCCTGTTCCACGCTGGTATTTTTGCTCAGATTACCTTCTCTCCCCACAGTGATGAACTTGCTGCAGCCATCCTGTGGGACCTGTATCTGGCAGGGGGAAGCATGTGGGCAGAGAGAAGAGATGATGTGGAACCAGCCAGCAGCCCCTGCTGACAGGTCTCCTCAAGAGAGCTCTCCCAGCTGGAGCCAGCCAAGCCTAGCCTTTCTGCTGACAGACACCCCGCTTCCTGCTTCCGCCATGTGGCTCCTGACATGCTGTTTGAAAAGATCTGCAGTAGCTCTGTGGCCTCATTTCTCTCAGAGTCCCCTGGGAAGCTGGCTTTCCTGATGACTGCATTAATTTATGTCATTCCTTCTCCTAGGATCTCTGTCACTGAAAGAATATGTAAACTTTGAGTGTGACTGCAAAGCCAGCTTCCTCGTCTGTAAAAGGGGGATATCAATACCTAACTTGCAGTCACACATGGTGGCACATGTGTGTGTTCCCAGTACTTCGGAGGCTGAGGCAGGAGGATCACAGATTTGAGGCAAGGCTCAGCAACTTAGTGAGACCCTGTATCGAAATAAAAATATAAAAAGGGCTGCGGTGGAGCTCAGTGGTAGAGCACCTTTGGGTTCAATCCTCAATAACACACACACACACACACACACACACACACACACACACACACACATAAAACAAACAAACAAATAACAACAACAACAACAACAACAAGAAAACCCCTAACTTGCAGAGTTGCTCTGAAAACTAAATAATCTATTACAGGTTGAATATCCCTTATCTGAAGTACTTGGGACCAGAAGTGTTCAGACTTCAGATTTTAGAATATTTTCATAAATAATGTGATATCTTAAGGATGAGATCCAACTCTAAACACAAAAATCATTTATGTCTCATATGCACCTTATACATATAGGCTGAAGGTAATTATGTATAATGCCATTAATAATTTTGTGCATAAAGCAAAAGTTCATGGTGCAGACCCAGAGTTTTCCACTCGTGATGTCAGGTCAGCAGTCAAGTTTTGGATTTTGGAGCAAGACATTTTGGGTTTCAGATTTTTGGGTAAAGGATGCTCAACCTATAATATGCCTAAGTTTTGCATGGTAAATGGGGGTACTCAAGAATTATGGGTTTTCTCCCTTTGATACTTCCTGACATGGTTCCTTATCTGTTATAGGCTTGTATCCTACTAATCTCACTCCTCACTCCAGACTACTCGCTTTCCTCAAATATTCCCACCCCTACTGTCTGTGCCTTTTCACATGAAATCTGTCTTGAAGATGATGCTTCTCTTTTTTTCTTGGAAAATCAACCCTAACACCTCTCACTGTAGTGACACCTCCCTCACACTCCCTTTCTCTCAAAACAAAGCTGCTTCTCTCTTACCCAACCAGGGCGCCACTGCCCCAATAAAGTTCCATTACTGCACCCACATTTTGTCATTACTGGTAATGATAACGATAGCTATCCTTCTTTAAGTGTCCATTATATACCAGGAATTGTACTGTTTACAAACAATACCCTTACTCTCCAAAACCATCCTACAATTGTTGATATGTGCCTACATCCTACAATTGTTGATAAGGAAAATGAAATGGAAAGGGGGTCGTGTTGCTATAATATACAGCCTAGTTCTATGTGTATCTTATTAACTCAACAGTACTTCTTAAATAACTGTGTAAGAAAGCTGGTTCACAATAAATGACTACTCTTCAAAACCTGAATGACTCAGGAAAGGCTTGACTTTGCTCTTTGATTCTTTTCTTACCTGCACCATGGGCTCCTCTCTTTCTTTTTAAAGGGCATGTTTCTTTAACCCAGTTATGTTTCACTATATATCATCAAAGAAGTGCAGAGGAACTTAATAGATCACTGAGGTGAAACTTGTCTTGTATTACAGATGTGGAAGCCACCTTAGAAACATTCAAAGCTTTCCTGGGGTCAAAAGCGAGGGAGGGAGCTGGGATCCCTGTGACATGCACTATTCTCAAGCTGGTGTCTTCACAAAGAACTGCTAAGCAGGTATAGAGAAATGACAGATTCATTTTCAATATGTATTTTTTGGTACTGAGGATTGAACCCAAGGGTGTTCTACCTTTGAGCTATCCACTCCCAGCCCTATATTTTTTTTAGAAAAAGGGTCTCACTAAGTTGCTGAGGCTGGTCTCAAACCTCAGATCCTCCTGTCTTAGCCTTCCAAGTACTAGGATTACAGGTGTACCACCATGCCCGCTTCAAATCTTTATAAGCTGAAGCACAGCTAGAGAGGCTTCAAAACCCCATAGGGGCATCAGTTCCTCCAGGAAGCGGTCTATTCAGAGGTGATCTAAGTTATCATGTATATTCATATTTAGAATCTTTGGTAAATATTGGCATCTTCCCCCCAATCAGGAGAAAATGGAGATCTGTTTCCCCTGTGAGCTCACCTGGGTGGTACACGATGAAAGCATATTTCAGACCAAATACTTGCACTTACGGGGACATTTGTTCGCTAAGCAGGCATATGACAATCTTACCATCGATTCTTATAAGCTTGTTGAAGCCCTGACTCTCTCTCAAGCACAGAAGCTTGACATGAGCCTCCACATGAAAGACTCACCCCAAGGCAATGCAACTGTTATTTTGATAGAAATATTAACTTTTAATTCCCATAAAGCCCTGTGGCAGGGTCTTTTGTTAACTAAGGAGGACACAGAGCAAATGGAATTCTAGTTCTAGGGCACTAGTATGAGGGGTTCAAGTGCCTGGTTCACCAAATCCTTATTCTTTTTGTGTGTGTGTGGTACTGGGGATTGAACCCAGGGACATTCTACCTCTGAGCTACACCCCCAGCCCTATTTTTTATTCTTTATTTGGAAACAGGGTCTCACTAAGTTGCGGAGGGCCTAACTAAGTAGCAGAGGCTGGCCGTGAACCCAGATTCTACAGTCTCAGCCTCCCAAGTACTGAGATTACAAGCGTGCGCCACCACGCCCGGCTCAAATTCTAATTCTGATTCACCAATTACACAAGGGTAAATGTAAGACACAACTTACTCTAAATAAATAACCAAGCACATTTATTAAGCAACTCAAGTTTTTGCTAATAAAAATTATCTCCGTGTGTATTATGTAATTGGCCAGCCCTCCGAGTATATTACAATACCAGTATTTGAAATGCATACCTCTAGAGTATGAATCTCTCTGAGTTGAGCTAACTGACCACACCCAGGACCTAGCTTCTTCTTTTAGAAGTCTTTGGTGTTAACTGATCCTACTAGACTAGATTAAATAGGTTAAAATAGGTCTAGATGAAATAGATTTAAATAGGTCTAGATTAAATAGATTCACATATGCATTAATTACCTTATCTATAGCCATAGTAAACCATAGATGATATGCGGCTTCCACCTTTGTGGTCCTGCTGCAGCCTCATCCCTCTACTAGAACCTTCAGTGCACGGAGTAGTCATTCCGGGTCATGCGTCTGCTCTGCCACCAGAAACGTTAGCCATTTATACCCTCCTGAGAACCAGTGTGTCATGGTGACTGGCATATGGTGAACATGCAATAAATGTGCATTCTTGGAATAAATAACTGAATCAATAAATAATTTAGAATAAGCAGATTCAGGAATTGTCACTCGAGTCTGTTGCTCCTACTATGATCTTTTTGACCAAAAGCAATGCAAGAATGTTTGGGAAGGAACTTTTCTCTTACACCATGGCCCATGACACAGATGGGAAAAGCTGGAGTTCCATATAAAGTTAGACTGCCTTGCATCTGGCTTTCTCTTCCACAAGAGAAGCCAGTATAAGCCTGGGAGAGCCAGTGCTGTACGATAGGCTGAGCTCACTAGGAAAGGCCAAATGCTTGTGGCCAGCTGTGACATGCAGCTGGGGAGTGTGCTGGGGCAGAAAGAGGGTCTGAGTTAGTAGACAGTTTGCCTATCCCCAACCTACTTGGCTCTTCTCACTCTGTTTTATTTCCAAGACTGTTTCTATTGCCACCCAAGACATTGAAACTGTTCTTCAGAGTTCACTGCCTGCCCTGAAGTGAAGGGGTTCTCCTTGTATAACCTGCATTCTAAATAGATGCACGATTGATTCACAAAACCTTGGTGCTGCTTAACAGAACAAATGAATAATTTGCTTTACGAAATTACAGGGCACTCTGAGGTCAGGCAGCCTGGGTAAGCTATTGAGCCTCTCACTCTAAGGCACCAAGAAGTGCACACAAGAAGCCCCCATCTTTGGGACTATCTCCATCTGATGGCCAGTGCCATCATCCTCTTACAACACTCAGGGGACCCAGGGTATTAGCATGTTCAAGCCAGCATATGGCACATATCTTATTAAGTTAATCGCAGGACTCCATCAAGCAGCTTTCCAGATAATTTGGGCTGCTGTGAATAGCTATCCCTGTTCCCAGCTTCTCCTCAGCCCTGGAAGGGATGCTGCAGGCACATCTCTTTTGCCCAGTGGACTCCAAAGAAATCTTGCCAGTGTTTGTAATGTCTGCAAAATCCCTTGATAAATAACATCCAGGCCACACTGAGCAGACTGAAGCCACGAAGATCAGTTCCACCTGACAGCTTCTCCCCAATTGCTTATTTTTTGCAGTTAGAAAGGAAGAGAGAGTCTGGAACAGAGATTCACACCCGTCTTAACTTGTACTTTTTTATGGCTGTTTAAAGGAAGGTTATTTTTTATAGTTTTGAAGGATAAAGTAAATTCAGCTTCTCCATTTGGGAGCCTCTTTCTTTTTATGCTGGACAGTGACAAGCTTAAAAAAGAAGAAGAGCTAAAGGTGGCCCTTAATTACAAAGCACACATGCCACTTAGTCTCTATTAAGCCGAGGCCCTCCCTCTTCCATCCCAGTCTTAAGCTCATCAATTCTCTTCACCATGAATACCATGGATTGCAAGAGACTCTTTAACTAGCAGTGACCTGGAAAAGAAGAAATGTATTGAGAATGTATCTCCCTTCCTTCCTTCCTTCCTTCCTTCCTTCCTTCCTTCCTTCCTTCCTTCCTCCCTCCCTCCCTCCCTCCCCTTCCCTTCTTTTTCCCTTCCCTTCCCCTTCCTTCCTTCCTTCCTTCCTTCCTTCCTTCCTTCCTTCTCTCTCTCTCTCTCTCTCTCTCTCTCTCTCTCTCTCTCTTTCTTTCTTTTTCCATACCAGGGATTGAACCCAGGAGCATTCTACCTCTGAGCTACACCCCCACCCCTTTTTATTTTGAAACAGCATCTCCCTATGTTGCTGAAGCTGGCCTCGAACCTGAGATACTCTGTCTCAGCCTCCCAGGTACTGGGACCACACCTTGTCCAGCCGGGGGTGTATCTTTATAAGATAAAATGAGAGGCTTCATTCAACCTTCAGAAGAAGTACTTGCAACTCATTCATAAAAATGAACCGGAAGATTGACAAGGATATTTTATTACCCATCAGTAGAGGCAAAATGGAATGCAGGGGAAGAAACTAATATTTAGTAAGTACTGACTTGTGGAAGAAATCAAAGACCACCCAAAGGAGCACAAGCAGAGGCTATTTATTCAGTGCTTGCTAAAGCAAGGGAGTCCGCCACCATCACCTGTCAGACACCACCATTCAGCAGAGACTAAAAGGGAAACAAAGAGATAGGGAAAAGAGAAGATTCCCGTGCATCCTGACTGGAGGCTGTTGCCCTGGGGAAGCTGAGGGATGCTAAGTAGAAGTGGGTGTATCCTATATCATTGGTTTGGGAAGCATAATTGATTTTTTTTCTGTTTCTCCTAAGTTGAAAGCAAAGGAAAAAAAAAATAGAGAAGTTAGCAGCATTGAGCCAGCCCTCACCCTCTGGAGGGGTTTCTGCAGAGGCTGTGGTTTGGCATCCTAAACTGGTTGCTGAAGAGGCGGTGGGTCAGGGGTCTATGGTCATATATTTTGTTAACTTGTCACATCACGTCATGTCCATTGTCATATATATTTTCCATTTGCGTATTTAGTGCCTTATGTTAAGTGTCAGGTATTAGAAGTTCATTTTCATAGCAATATTTTTTTATTACGTACTTTTATTGGTGCATTATAGTCTCATATCAGAATGAAAATCAAGTTGACAGTAACATACAAGCACACAGCACTTGGTGCAACCCCTGCCTCCCCTCCCCCCAATATAGAGTACGGAGATTGACGTTGGTATAATCTCATGTGTACACATGGTCGATGGTAGTAATTCCATTAATGAACTTAATTCTTCCCCTTCCCTTCCCTGACTCCACTGAGGCTTCTCCACTATTGTCTGGAGACAATCCTATTTTTAAAAGGGACATTGTTTTACCATCTCAATGAGGAAGAAACTGAGGCAATTGGTTCAACATCATTGTGCCTGTGAGTAGCAGGACTAGGTTTTGATGGTTGGAAGGTTGACTCAGAACCTCTTTGTACAATTTCATGCAGAGTCGTTGGCAGAGGCCAGTGTTGGGTTCATCTGCAGCGATCAAGGACATTCAGGATATCACCAGTTTTTCTGTTCCTATAACGTTCATTCCAGCCCAGCTCTACACAGCCTTCACTTCTATCAGCTGGGGACTGGGCTCCAGTGTTTACGCTGGGTGCCTGGTTCTAATTACAGTGAACACCAAGCCAGGGAGAATATGCCTATCCTTGAAGTGATTGTTTCAAATAGCATCTGCTTTTAAATCCTTTTTAAAGTAACTGAACTTTTATAAACTGACTCTTGCTTTAAGTTGGAGAAAACAGTATCGAAAACATGATGTCCCTTATTCCAGATTAGGGGAATTTATAGTGAAGTCCATGTGTGTTCTACTTGTATATCTGGGGGACTAAGGGATATACCCAAAAGATATGCAAGATATTATGCTTATAAGTCTGTTTGCATTTTTTTTCCTGGATAAAGTGTTGACATCCTCATAGGATTCTGACAATGTTAATTTTCTTCTGAAAAGAAAAACCCTGAACATCTGTGATTTTAAACCAAACAACAACTGAAGCACTCCTCAGTCTATGATCATGGGCACTCAGGACTGAGAAATGCTGCTGTAAAGGAGAAAAGCATCTTGTTACAGGTATGATTGCCTTGGCCACACTTCTGTCATCTTTGTTCCTATTTTGAATCTTATAAGTGGAGCCAACTCCCAGATACCCACAAGGAAGGATGAGCCATGCACTGTCCCAGAC
Organism: Glis glis; assembly: GCA_004027185.1. NCBI lineage: Eukaryota > Metazoa > Chordata > Mammalia > Rodentia > Gliridae > Glis > Glis glis. Next base: position 74,542 of record PVJS01002811.1, read on the forward strand.
CCTGCTAATAAAGAAGCAGCTACCTCCTGCTCCCTGCTTGGCTTTCTTTTAGTACCAGGTATCTAGAAGAGTTTCCTGCTGCACAGTTTCCTTTGCATTCCAGTATAGGAGATGGTAAGAAGGGGCTTTGGAGTTCTAGTTAAGATACATAATAGTTGGGGAGCTTGAGTAAGTCACTTCCTTTTTATCAATCTTGGTTTTCTTACCCTTATTAAGATCTGCTGAATACAGGTTTTTGACAGTGGTACAGACATTTATAGATTGGACAGGTGTCTCTACTGTTGATGAAAGGGTCCTCTTACCCTGACATCAGTTAGAACAGCATCATGTTTATTCATTTATTTATTTATTTATTTGTTTATTTATTTATTTTTGTTTCTGTTTTTGTATTTAAGTTTCAGGTAAGATTCCATTTGAAAATGAGCTCTCTGATACAAATAAAGTTCTTGAAAACTATTAAACAAAATGAGCTTTAAGGAGTCCTTTAACTCTAAGAAATGCTAAATATTACAGGCCCCTTTTCTTTAGTGTCACCCATGGAAAAAACAGATGGAGGACATTTCTAGAAGAGTCTATGCATGATATGTCCATGCATCCTCCCTCCTCAGTAAGTTTGGACAACTAACCTGTTCTTAGAATTCAGGAGGGAGAGTTGAGGGTTAGATTGAGTCCTTGGATCATTTGATTTAGTAAGTATCATAGAACTGTGGTTTTTCAGGGATAGAACCAGTCTCAAAATTAGGGAAAAACACAATATGTCTTTCAGGAATTTACCTTCTCTTTCCATACAGTCTCAGTCATCAAAACTATAAGCCCTCCTGATGTGGGCATCATCAGTTGGATTAAATGATTTACTGGAAGGGATTAGGGACTCTACAGTGCCACCCCACTCCAAACCCCATCGCTTTTGACATTGTTTCCATAGCTCCCTTGGAAACCTACTCTATAGATATTTCTTCTCCTTAAGATTATTTGTTTGCTCTTATCTTTTGACACAAGTCTTGGGAATTTCTTGCTCCCGTTCTTTTAAACACCTTCCAATTTCCTTTCAAAAGTCCTACCCTTCTGTATGACCTTCAAAAGCTGCTGTTCCTTAGGACTCTGCCATGAGGACTCTGGGGCCCTCGTCTGTTCTTTTTCTTTACATAGCTCTATAGAGACATACAGTAGCCCCCTACCCAATTTGTGGTTTTGCTTTCTGTGGTTTCAGTTATCCTTCGTCAACTGAAAATATATTGACCTACTATAGGTCAATAATAATTTTGAAAATTCCTTGATGAGGATTAAATGACACAATTCATGTAAAATGCTTAGCACAGAGTAAAAAAGTTTAAAAGTGGGAATTGGTTATTATTATTCATCTCTATATTTACTTGTTTACACGTTTTTCTTATCTTGCAACTTTCTCATTATTATTTCTACAGCTTCACCAAGCTCACCTTATTTTAATTCTTAGAAATATATACCAGAATATATTATTTTTACCTATTCTAGAATATCATATAAACAGAATCTTGTGGTATATAGCCTTTTGCGACAGGGTTCTTTCATTTATCACCCAAGATATTTCTGCATTTGTAGACATATGCAAATATTCCAACATCTAAAAAATCCAAAATCCCAAACACTTTGGATCGCAAGATACTCAACCTGTGTTTATTCCAGTTTATAATTAATACATATGTGATTATTTGCTAAATGTTTCCCAACCCTCTTGACTATAGTTCCTTGGGGTCTGCTTTTTCTCACCATTATATCCTTGAGTACAGTACAGTATACTTCAAAAAAAATTGAAGAATAAGTAAATTTGTGGTGCCACTAGCAACCATAGAGGACTACATGAAGAGAAAGTTAGTGTTGTCCTCCCAATTCCCTTGGCTCAACAATTTGTCAGTAAAGAATGAGTTAAAGATTTCTGTATTTAGTCTCCAGGTCTATTCTAGAATATAAAACAATGGCAAGACTCAAAGAAAAGAAAGAAGGCTAACTTTTATTTAGGGTCCATTATATCTTGGGCAATTTGTGTAAAAAAAAAATTGGAGGCTCAAGGGAGTTAGCTTTGACCTTGACTAAGATCACTCTTCTAATAAGTTTGGACTTAGCCCAAAGCATAAATTGAAATGCAATGTGTTCTCCTTGGTCTGGGCTGCCTCCCTCCACCCACTACCCTGAAAAATAAGGACACTTGGTTAATATAGCATTAGCAGTGTCTTTCAAAAGCCTATGTAGTTGTCTGATGTACCAATCTGAAGGTCTATCAAATGTATCTCAAGAGAGTTATGGATCATTTTTTTTCTTTTTAGATATTCCTTGAGAGGATAATAGACCATGTTAATAGAAAGAGGTTCAATTTTGGCTTATACACTGCCTTACCTCTTAGACTGAATTATGCTTTCTTGAGTTATTTAAAGAGGAAGAGACCTTCAAGTCATGTCAAAGGATGAAAGATGGAAGAAAAGCCACTTCTAATGGCAAGAACATGGGCAAGTTCTTAAACCACACATAAATTAAATTAGTTAATCTATAATGCCCACTTCATCGAGTGGTTGCACAGAATATGGTAATAAGCCATATGAAGAAAGAGTGCATGTAGAGCTCAGAAAATGAGAGGTCCTTCCCCCCGTTTCCTAGGTCAACAGGGTTGCCATCACACTGATAAAAGCACTGTAAGAAAGGCCCATGGGCTGGAAAAGGAGGCATTGCCCCAACTTGCTATTTCCTCACTCAGCTCCTAACATATTGCTGAAGATCCCTGCTAAGAAACCTCACCTGTTATCTTGGGGCTATCATCAAGTCCAGCAGCAAGAAGGAGGCTTCCCTCTCAGGTTTGAAAGATGATATTACCCAGTCATCTTCAGGCCATTCTGATGCTGCAAGTCTGAATCTGGCTTAAATCCTAAGCATGGGTAGAGAACATAGGTCTTTATAGGTAAGATTTTTCAGGCTAGGAGGCCATGCACCAACTCAGCCACATCTCAGTGCTGTTCAGGGAAAGGTTCTCTTCAGATGGGCACATATCCAAGTTATATCTTGTCTTCTTTGAAAACGTATAATATTTGGAGGTACTACCTATAGTCTGGCATGAATAGTCCAAGCTAGTGCTTCTCAAACATTAGAAACACGAGAATCATCTGGGGATATTATCAAGTGGATTTTTATTCAGGCCAACTCTGCATTTTAACAAGCTCTCTGGATCACACTTGGAGGGACAAATCTCTAAGCCACTGGTTCCAAAACTTCATTAAGCATCAGAATCATTTGGAAGCTTGTTAAACACAGATTGCCAGGCCCTCATGCCCAGAGTATGTGATTTGGTAGGTTTAGGATGTAGCATCAAAATGTCACACTTCTAATAAGTTCTAAGGTGAGGGTCTGTGGGTGATCTGAGGTGACTGGAGCTGCCGGCTCTGTGTTATCTGTCCTCTGAGGGCACGGCGTGTCTTGAGGCTTAGCATACCAAGCCTAGCAGGAAGCATACTTCCTGCAAGGAAGAGCACAGCCTGTTCTGATGAGAAAGGAACATAGAGAAGGGCTACGGCCTCGGAGGATCCGAGTTTCATGACATTCTTGCTCTTGCTCCTTGAGAAAGTGATAAGCACAAGACTGCTTAGTGTCTTAATTGTTAGAAGCTTTGTTTTAAGAAGATACATGGTGGTTTGATTAGATTAGTGCTTTCCTGTACGAGGTTCCCAGGATTTTGTCTATAAAAGAAGTCTGTTGCTCTTAAATATGCATTTGCTTGGAGCTGGTCTCCTGCTTTGCATCCCCCGTGTCCTGATTTCTGCGTCGTTGCATCTTCCCGGGGTCTCTGCTCCCCTAGAGAGCGACCACAAGGGTCATAGTATATTTTGTGATTCACTGTTATAAATCATGTACAAAAAGACCATGGTGATGTGGAATTTCATATTCACGTGATTTACCTGAACTGGTATGATTACACTTGCAATTTTTTGGTGACCATTTTCCTGTTACCATTCTTCAAATCCTACACTTTTTCTTTCATCACCTTTATTTTCTGTGTTCTGCTTTAGTGCCATGATTTCCTGACTGAGAGCTGCATCTGCCTTGCCCCCAAATTAAAATGTGGGAGGGACTTCAGAGAGCACAGATACTGAATGGCATGGTTCACTAGAAGGCCATCTTTGCAGACTAGCACCATATCGCGCCTCTGTCCCAATGAACTGGACTGAACAATATCATTTAACAGGGACACTTCTTAAGGAAAAGTGACATCCTGTTGTTTAGAAGGGAAAGAAGGTATCAAAATCAAACAAAAATGGTTTAGAAGGGAAAGGAGGTATCAAAATAAAAAATATAGAGAGGAATCTCTCATAAAGGGAGGGACTTTGGGAATTAAGAATAGGATGGCAATCTGAGATACAGAGGCACAGGCTAAGGCGGCCTCTGGTAGGTCTGAAGAACAAAGGAAATGTTGAGTGTTTTATTAGGACAGAGAAATCTATGCAAGTTATTTTGCACATAGTTCATTGGCTCTTTTGGTGATTGCGGGGAACTGGTGAGCTCTGATTGGCAATGGATGTTACTATGTAAAGCAAATCTAAAGGTCATACTTGGCAGTTTTGTCCTCAACTGTGAAGTAAAAATATTCTTAAAGTTAGAGCAGGCTGTTTTGTAGGATTATTTCTGTGAGCTGTGACCTGTCTCCCCTTTTGTTCCCCATGGCCCTTCAACTCCAATTTAGTGGGGTATAACAGGAAGGATTCCACTTCGTATAGTCAATTTTCAAATTTATTGTAGAAGAGGGAATAGTAAATTTATCCCAGGACATTACCCCCCCAAGGCGTCTTTCCTGTTTCCCACCCCATTTTTGCATTCCTTTCTCATTTTGCCAGTGACCACTGAAGGAGAAGATGAGATGGAGATGACATATGTCCACTAACTGAATAAAAGCAGAAATTCTCTTTCCTTAACTTTTCCCATCCTCCAAACCAGGAGGACTCCTCCTGAGTCCAGGCTACAACTCAGCTCTGAAATGCCCAAAGAGACATGGTGCCAACGCACCAGACGGCTGCTGCTGGCGACTACGGGAGACGTGACAGACATTTCTACTCCAGGCCTTTAATGTCGAATCACTCTTTTCTGTCAAATCTGTCCATCTGCACTTGACCTTTCAGTGAAAGGCATGTAGCTCTGTTAACAAGCCTCTCCTGGAGAAGGAGGATAAATCCACTCCCGCTGCAGCTTCCACGCCGTGCGCTCCACCCCTCAGGCCTCAGGATGCCACGCTGGGCTCCATTTCAGGCACATGTGGAGGCAGGTTCCCTCCGACTTTATGTACAAACTCTACTGGAGGTGGAATTCTCTGCAACGGAGAAGTATGTCAAAGTGCAATATTTAGCTCCCTGGCACCTCTTAACAATCGTAATTATTCTGCTCCCTGGAGAGACAAATGGAGTTAATAATTATGGGAAAGAAAGTGATATAGATCAACTCCTTATTTTCCCAACAAACCTTCTTAGACTAGCCTATTCAATCTTTACTCTGATCTCAGGCTTACAGCATCAACATATCAATTTTGAAGAGATCATATGTTAATAAAACCTATGTTAATAATTCTATGAATAATTCACATTTTAAAAGAAATGACAAACCCCTATATTTTACCTTCTACGTAGTTTTAAGTGCTGTATGTTTAATAACTAATTTCTCACAACAACTGAATAAATTTGGCACTATTCTTAGTTCCATTTTACAGAAAGATTAAGTACCTTGCCAGGATCTCACAGCTGAATATTAGAGACAGGATTCAGACTTAGCTTATCTAATTTATTATTTCTGTGTTTCCCATTTCCCAAATCACTTGCATGTCATCTATCTGCTTTAGAAAGCAGAAAACATTTTTACATTTTGCAGTTAAGGAAGGTGAAATTGGGAGAGGCTATGTGATGTCTCTGAGTTTTGTGCAGCCTGATTCTGGAATTGATTCGAACCTTCTCCTTATAGAACCATTTTAAGAGTGACTGGAACTCTTTAATGCATGTCCCCCTCTCTTTTTTGGTATGGAACAGAAGTCATTTCCCAAACTTAGTCTCGTCTTCCCGAACTTAGTTTTATGTCTTTCTTACTACTTCCATCACCTCGCCCTTATCCCTTCAGTTGTAAGTTTTGGTTTAATTGTCTTCCCCACCACATTGTAAATTTCTCTGGGACACAAAGTGCTTGACTTTTCTCTTTCCCTGCCTTACAGGGGTCCCTATGGGTTTTGAAATGTGTTAGAAAAGATTACATTATCAAGCCGGGCGTGGTGGCGCACGCTTGTAATCCCAGTACTTTGGGAGGCAGAGACCGGAGGATCCGGGTTCGCAGCCAGCCTCAGGTCTCTCTTTCTCTCTCTCCCGGTCTCTCTCTCTCTCTCTCTCTCTCTCTCTCTCT
>PVJS01002812.1:0-80825 GCA_004027185.1 Glis glis
ATGACAAGCTGGGTGTGGTGGCACATGTCTGTAATCCCAGACAGGAGCATTGCAGGTTCAAGGCCATCCTCAGCAACTTAGTGAGGCCCTTGACAATTTAGGGAGGCCCTGTTTCAAAATAAAAACTAAAATAGGACTGGGGGTGTAGCTCAGAGGTAGAATGCCCCTGAGTTCAATCCTTAGCACGAATGAATGAATGAATGAAAGAAAGAAAGAAAGAAAGAAAGAAAGAAAGAAAGAAAGAAAGAAAAAAAGAAAGAAAGAAACAATACCTAGGACAAAACATGAGAGGCAAGAGATATTGGCCTTTAGAATCTCCACACTCGTTTCAAACTTTATACTTCTTTCTTATTTCTCTTGAGTCTATTTACTCTCTAGTCCCTAAAAGTAAATTTCCTTCTATGTTATAATCTGAGTCCTCAAAAGGAGGGAAAAAAAAAAGAAAAGAAAATCACCCAGAGTCTGGAAAAGTTCCATTCACCTACACATGACCTTCAGGGTCTTTGAGGATCCCAAGCGGAGGCAAAATACATCATCATCCTAGAGAGTTCCAAATCTGCACTCAGTTAAGTGGAGCGTTCGTGGCCTCATAAAAAGGTCATACGTGTTGGCAGTAAGAGAATACAGTGATGTATGAAAACTCAGAGGAAAAGGCAGTGTGCACCACAGGATCTAAGAGACCAGGAACGGGCAAGACCTATGAAGTCATCTCCATGTTCGCTGCCCTCCTCCCTCTCACCTCAGTCCCTGCCAGGATAGAAATGTTCCTGAGAACCACGATGTGGCTCTTCACACCTGCGCCAAAGGAAACATCTGTAAGTCTGGCGAGGTTTCAGGTGAGCATGCTGCTGAGAGGGCTTGGAGCCTGTGCTGGACATGATTCCTACTACATAGGGAACTGTTTTTCTCCTTCCTCCTTTTATTTTAAATGTCAAAGCTTTTCGCACTCCAGTGACACCCTAAAATGATTCTTTTACTTCTGTTGCTTCCTCTGAAACAATATTTTTTCACGCTCCATAGAGTGCCCACCAGCTGACTCAAAGACAGGAATGGAAGTGGGTGCTCGATTTCAAGGTGCCGTGGGAAGAAAAAGGAAAAACGAGGTAGACAAAACTGGTGGGGGAAAGATGTCCCGTTCTTTTCAGGGTTTTGCATTGACTCAGTCTGCAAATGTTCATCATGTTTTAAGGCTTTGTACTAAGTTCTTTGTGGGTCTATAAGGTGTACCAATGGACAAAAATAGCCCAATGGCAAGAAGCCCACAGTTCAATAAAGGTACATACACAACTACAGCATGACAAAGAACACACCGTGCACAGCGAGAGGCTACAAAATGTCACAGGATTGCAACCAAGTGGGATATCACTCTCTGATGGAGTGTGCAAGAAGAAGAGCCATTACGGATATAATGGGATTTGTATTAGATTTTGAAAGGCCAGGATATAAACAGTCAGGTTTGGAAAGAAGAAACAACGAAAATGTGGTCTATACACATGACGGAATTATACTCAGCCAAAAAGAAGAACAGAATTATGTCATTTGCAGGAAAATGGATGAAACTAGAGAATATTATGCTAAGTGAGATCAGCCAGTCTCAGAAAGTCAAGAGTCGTATGTTTTCTCTTATGTGTGAATGCTGGAGAGAAAATAGGAAACAAAAGAGACTTCAGATAAATGAGGCGAGAGACCAGTAGAAGAGTGGAAGGGATTGGGGGAGAGAGGTGGGGAGGGGAAAAGGCAATGACGGAGGAAGGGAACAGTTCACATAAGGTTATGTCCACATATGAAGTTATCACTAACATGTTTGGGGAGGGAGGAAGGGGGAGCCGGGCGGCACACAGAAGGAAATGCACCAAGCAATGAGTGTGTGCACGTTTGTACCGCTTGAATCTCATTGTGATGTATAATTAAAATGCACCAATAAAAGTCTGTAATAAAAGAAACAATGAGTCTAGGTGAACAGCAGGACTCAGGCATGTAACCCCTACTGGGCTTAAGCGTAGGAGCAAGAAACGGAAGAGGGTTCAGTAATAATTCAATACAGCTCAATACAGTTCACCTGTTGGTTATCGTGCTGTGCTAAATGGTAGGAATACAGAGATATCAAAGACAACTCACGATCAAGAGTATGCATCCTGACATGGAACATAGTTTCAGGATAAGAACCAGAGATACGAGGCACCGACATGCCCAGTTCCACCTTACAGAAATGACGGAACTAGAACCATGTGTGGGTAAGGAGCAGGGACTCCACGGGCAAACTACTCGTGTTCAGATTCCAAGTCTACCACTTACTTAGATGGGTCAGTTTTCTAAGTTTCCATTTTCTCTTCCATAAAATGGGCACAATCAATAGTATTTATCTCATAAGACTCTTGTGATGACATATAATAAGATCATGTACATTGAGCCCTTAGTCCGAGATCTGGCTCACAGCAAGCACTCTGTATTGATATTGTTGCTGCGTTGATATCTGTTGACAGATATTATTAATAATGTCACTACTACTGAGAAGTGATGGCGCTCTTAGGAAAGGCCACTGTCTGGAATGAGGGCTGTGCCCGGAGGTGTGGCGGGAAGACGATGTCAGACTGGACTGGCTCAGTAAGTCCAGCCTTCTCATTTGGAGATGGGGTATTGGAACAGCTTATCCTGGGCCAAACTGTTTTCTGAACGCTCTGTGCATCTGACCTCCATCTGCTTCACAACCTTGTTCGTTTTGCAGATGAGGAAGCCGAGGCACAGAGCAATCAAGTAACTTGTTCTAGGTCAGAAAGAGAGGAGGTGGCAGAGGAGGGATGAGAAACCAAGCGCTTTATCTCCAAGGCCCTATTCTCAACCATGACCATGTCTTTCAGTTCTACCACCATCCAATTTCATCAGTTTTGTTTTTTGTTTTTCCTGGTACTGGGGATTGAACCCAGGGGAATTCTACCTCCAAGCTAAACTCCCCATCCTTTTTAATTTTTGTTTTGAAACAGAGTCTTGTTGGGTTGCTGAAAGTCTTGTTACGCTGCTGAGGCTGGCCTTGAACCTATGATTCTCCTGTCTCAGCTTCCCAAGTACCGGGCTTACAGGCATACACCACCACACGCCTAGATAATTCCATCATTTTGAAATTGGAAGTTGGGATTTTCTGTTCTGGTAGGGAAAGGGTAAATACCAGCGAAACATGCATGGAGATTAACCAAAACCAGGAAAAGCACATACCCAAAAATCACACTTGTGGGGAGCCTTATAACTCATAAAACTCTTTCACCCTGTTGATTTATTTTTCCCCTCCTGACCCCAAGTGACTGAGGACTATAAACAGGCTAATAAATAGATCCTCACGTAAGAAACACCTCAGCCCGTATATTTGGGAGTGCTCACAGACATGACTAGTGCTCTGGGACAGAGCGAAAGGTTTTGGTTTTGGATCTGTGCTGTGCTAAGGGTGGGTGCCGCCTTTCCCAACACCTAATAAACTTTGCTACTCGAAGACTTGATTTTGAGCATGTATCTGGCAAGACACTCTACATGTTGAACAAGACATGCTATAAGCTGAACAACTCCAATGCTCCTTCCTCCTCTCTGTACAATGCAATTTTTCTTAATCTTTACTGGGTTAGAGAGCTTTCAGGAAAAAGGAGGTGGGGTGTGAGTCCTCTTTCTCTACAATGCATGCACACATTCAAATGTACAAACCCGTGTGTACCCCACCCTGTTTCCAAAGACCCTGTGGGCCCTGTGGACCCCAGCCAAACTTTTTGTCTCGCATCCCCAGGGCACTGCGCACTGCCTGGCACGTAATACGCGATACATTCATGGAGTGAATAAAAAACATTTCAGCTTCTTGGGATTAACTCTAAAAATGTTGGTGTTAGATCATAGAACAGGCGGCATTTACTTCATTCAATCTGCAGCCAATTTTGTTTTTTGTTTTTTTTTAACGTGCTTTTATTGGTGCATTATAGTCTCACATCACAATGGAAATCAAATTGACATTAACGTACATGCACGCAGCACTTGGTGCCCCCTCCCCTCCCCCAACACAGAGAATTAAGATTGACATTGGTATATTCTCATATGTTAATATGGTCGATGGTAGAAATTCCCTTAATGAACTTCATTATTCCCCTTCCCCTTCCCTTAGAACAGTTCTCTGACTTCACTGAGGCTTCTCCACTGTTGAATGGAAGCCCTTTTGTATCCTCCTCGCTCCCTAGCTTGCACATATTAGCGAAGACATATGACCCTTCTCTTTCTGTGATTGCTGCAGCCAATTTTGAAAGCCTCCTCCACACCAGGCACGGAGCTAGGCACAGAATTTCAGAGATATACGAGGTACACTCTTCTAACAAGCAGTGCAAGCTCATTGCACAAAAGATACTTCATAAGTGTTGTAAATTCTAAAAGATTTTCAAAGTGTGCCTGGAGCTTTGATTTTTCACAGCCCAGTATTCTGCGCCTTATTTTATTTGAATGCATGCCAGGAAAGAAAATGGGAGCCTAAATTGTCTTTTGAACTCCATGTATGACATAAAGGCTTAGATTTAAGGTCATATGGAACGCACATGGTTTAAGTAAAAGAAGCGGACGTGTTAAAAATTATTCCAAAGGATGTGTTAGATTTGAAGACTAGATCTGCAATTTTCCCTGGGATTATAAGCCTTGCTCAACTGCACCACTTCATCTTTATCTCAGGCTCCTTTTCTCTAAAATGGGGGCAATTTTCCTGAGGGTTTGGGGGAAGTGGCCGGAGGGCAAGGGAGGATGCGATATGGTTTAACGGTTTCCTGACTTTGAAGTGTTCTAAAAATACAGCATTTTCGTTGCACACACGTGATGGGAGATGTGTCCACACAGCATTTTGTGTTGCTAGGGTAGCTCGACCAATGGTTTTAAGAATACTCGTGCAGCTCTCCAGCTCATGCAGGGGGAGAGAAAGCCACGGAGTGAGAGGCTCTCTCTTATCTCCTAAGCTTCCTAGTCATCCTGAAGACGTGTGTCAGGCCCTCCAACTACTGATTAGTCTAGGTTAAACAATCCAGCGCTGCCATTTGACAAAGTCTCTTCTTTCCGCCTCTTAAGCTGTCATGAATTTATTTGCCTTGGAACTTAATCTGTAGCATAAAAGCCTGACATGTCCCACTTAAAAAACTCTACTCCTAAATGCAGATTAGAGCGCAATTAGGTGGAGAGGGAAACCTAAAAGATGCGATTAAAAAATGCCTTTAATTTATTCATTACCTTTCCTTAAGTCGTTTTTAAAAAATTCTTCCTTCTGAGAGAGGAGAGCAAAGCCTGGCTTCTTTGGTACACGTCCTTTGCAGGGATGTGGGCTTGGTGGAAGGATCCCTTATTTTCTACCTCCAGAGTGTAACACAACTCGTATTGGATTTGCAAAACAGCTAAGGCCTGTCACCATCTGGCAGCTGTATGGTGGCCTGTGTAAAATGAACTGGTGGTCACAATCCAGTTCCCGTTAGACAGATGTCCACTTCACAAAAGGAGCATCACGTGCAGCAGGCTCGTTGGCAGCAGAGAGTGGACCGGGCCTGGACATTGCGTTTACTTTTTCTGTCTGACCGACTTGCCTACCCAAGTGTACTGAAGCAAGGCAGAGGGAGCGAGGCACGTAGTAGGGCGGCAGCTCTCGGGGTCATAGTTGTTATTTCTGGATCCTGTCTCACCGCCTAAAAGACACCTCCACGTGCTTTTCAGATGTCTCATTTATCCTACACAGATGCCACATGTCCAAATCTGGCCTGTGGCTTATTGAGCTACGCAGTAGTTGTCTTCTAAAACCACCGCTAGGACATATTGACTTCACTCGGGGATTGATGGTGATCACACTGGCTGCAGTACTCCTATCAGCTTTCATTACAGTATTGGGGAGAACGCTCCAGGCACAAGAGGTGGAGAAAGGCCCTCCCTAACCTTTCCTGGGCTCCTGGCATCTTCACCCCAAATGAGCAAGGCATTGTTGAATCCTAAGGAGAATCAGCAAAATGGTCCTTTACTACAAAATATAACTACCTGGACAAACCGTGAGTATCTCACAAAGGATTAGACACCTAAGGCTGATTTCCTGTTTTGTCCCACTGAGGTTTTTGATTCAATCTAGACAATGAGACTAGGCTGCTCTGTTTCCTCTCTGCCTAATGGAAGAGTGAAAGACAAGTGTATTTCTAGCAGAGTAGGGGCATATACAAATTAACCAGTTTTTTTCATTTTTCTTAACTCAAATCCAGGTACATGCACGTAAATAAACAAAAAACAAACATCCAACTTAAGCTAATCTGCTTTGAAGGGGAATCTTCAAGAATTACCCCAAGTACATGGGAAGTAAAGGACACGGGAAGAGGACAAACTTTCTTTTTTATGTTGCAATAACTGTAATTTGGTAAGAAAACCTATTCAGAATTGGTATCAATTCCTCTTCTCTACTAACATAAACAAACCATAAATCCTCACTTAAGGGACGACTCAGTAATATGTTGTTTTATACAGAGATGTGTATGAAAGTTGCTAACATGTTTATTTGCTTTTCAAAGTTGTGCATTTTCTAATCATCATTTTTTCCTTTTGTGTGTGTGAGTGGTATTGAGGATTGAATCCAAGGGCATTCTATCTCTGAGCTACACCCTCTAGCCCTATTTTATTTTTTATTTTGAAACAGGGTCTCACAAAGTTGTTGAGGGTCTCACTAAGTTGCTGAGGCTGGCCTGGGACCTGCAATATTCCTGTCTCAGCCTCCCAACTACTGGGATTAGAGGTGTATGCCACCATTCCCGGGTTCTACTAATTATCTTAATACTGCCTTCAAACTGAGCTATCCTACATAGGCTTATGAAACCAGTGGCAATTTTGGGTAGGGTGGAAGGGTCAGTAAAGAAGTGGCTAGCTTCTTTGTGAAATGAGGATGGTTAGCTGAGGATGCTTGGAGAGTCCTGCCATGAAAATCAGTTAACTTCCCCAACTCCTGGTCACAGAACACTGCTCTAATGCCAACCCACCATCTTCAAAACTGGGCATAGCTGGCAGTGAAAGAGGCTACCTAAAAGCAAATGACGGAGCTGCCACCAACATTGGAAAATAACTCAGAAGCAACATCCCGTGGCTAGTAGTTTAGTTGCAATGTCAACTTTGAACAAATCATACAGTAAAATGTACACATCAATGACAAATCAAAAACTGAAAACCCCAGAGAGTACAGTACACTATTAAAGTACCATTAGAGTACACAGTCCAGTATAAAGAATGGTATAAATAAGGTGTACAAGCAGCGTGTGGGGGCGTATGCCTATAATCCCAGTACTTGGGAGGCTGAGACAGGAGGATTGCAGGTTCAAGGCCAGCCTCAGCAACTTAGCAAGACCCTGTTTCCAAATAAAAGATAAAATATGGCTGGGGGTGTAGCTCAGAGGTAGAATGCCCCTGGATACAGTCCCCAAGACCATAAATAAATACATAAATAAATAAATAAATAAGTAAATATTTATTTATTTATTTATTGGATGTCGATGGAAATTTGGGCCAAAGCAAAATAACTGGTAATTATCTTGAAGAAGTTTGCCATCTTTGAAGTCAGGAACACCAAGTTTAAGAGTTCTGAATACTTCCTTAGGTTTAGAATCTATATGCGGCCTCTTTAATTTCTGATTCTGAGTTATAAAATATTTGTTTTCCCAAGTCCTATCCTCTTTCTCCAGAGATCATTGGCTTTTTTTCAGTAGCCCTCCCCTGACTAATTCTACCACAACCTTCCCTTTCTCCCTACAATGCTTATTTAAATAGTGTATAATATTTTCTAGCAACTTAGCTGAAAAAGAAGCATTATCAGGTCTTACTGCACAAAAAAAATCTAGAATAATAAACCTTTCCTAATATGTATAGCACATAAAATGAGATACCATTACTTCTGTTGCTATTTCTTCATCATTATTTTCTTCTACTACCACACTGGGCAATTTACAGTCAACATTTTGTAAATAATTTATTCCTCAGACATCTACCATGTAGGCGATATCATATGCATTTGAAGAAAATAGGGACCCATTCAAATAAATACACCAGATTCAGGTTATCACAGAGCTTGAAACACATGCGTGAGTTTTACACACATAGACAGCTGCCTCCTGTTGGAGTTCAGGCTGCTAGTCACTTCTTAATGTCAGGTGGATACACATCCACGGGGAGGGGAGGCAGTGCTTCCCCCGGACCTAGCACCACACAGGTTACAAGGAAAAAGAGCAATACTGATGCCTTAGCTACGTGGACAGAAGGGCCGCAAACGTAATATCCTTATATCTAACTGGAAAACCCTCAGCATAGCTCATTATTAAAACACGGAGCCTGTTCGTAGCCTAAATTCCCTATAAGGGAGGGGAAAGTAGAAAGAAAATTGAAAATGAAGAAGAATGAGGAGATATGGACATGTTACTGAAAGTAAGACGCTAGACTTCTGCTATCATGAGACCTTGGTTCTCCTAACCTCTCACCACAACTGTGTTATATAAATAGCACAGGGCCCTCTTGCTCTCCCAAGTGCATTCTCCAGAAAACACACGTGCACACACACTACGGACACTGTTAACCCAAAGCTGGCTCTACATTTCAAAAGAATTTACAGAGCCTGGCATGGGATTATGCTTATAATCCCAGTACTAGGGAGGCCAAAATAGGAGAAACACGGGTTTGAAGACAGCCTCAGCAATTTAGTGAGGCCCTCCATAACTTAGACCCTGTTTCAAAATAAAAAATAAAATAGGGCCAGGGTATAGTTTAGAAGTAGAATACTCCTGGGTTCAATCTCCAGTAAAACACACACACACACACACACACACACATACACACACACACACCCCAAAATGAATTTATAGAAGTCCTGTCTTTAATACCTAGAATTCTCCTTGTTCTTTTAGGGTTAAGAATGTAGCCCGCTGATCTCTATATTTTCAGCACTAAGTACAGTACCCTGCACACAGTAGACATCAATAAATGTTATTGTCACATGGCTCATACTTTGGTAAATACTTTGTTACCTCTTTGGGCTACATCTTTTCTCTCTCTCTCTCTCTCTCTCTCTCTCTTCTATGTTAAACTCAACATTATCTGGGACCCAGGGCTTCCAAGGCTACCCTAACCTCCAAGTCACTGTTAAAAAGAGCTGTGCATTGACTCTCAGGAGAGAGCTGGTCGAGGTTCCCTCCTGGGGACAGCTAAGTTAAGTTAGCTGTCCTCACCATCTCCTTAACTTCCATCACATGCTCTAAGGTCACCACCTCTTCTGTGTAAAAGTTTGGCTCAAACTACACTTTACCCGCTGTTCCAACATTTTAAGTATGAGCAGCAGAATCCCAGGGTTTAGCATTAATTGAAAGAGCTTACCTATATATAGCCTCACAGTGCACTTTAGCATCTTCAAAACTTCAATCATATTCTTTACTTTTTTTTTTTTTGAGAGCACAATCCCTTCTTTTAATGTCTTGCTGCAGCCTTTCCCCCTTTTCATTCTTCTGACTCAATGCTGCCAGGCCTTTTAAGTTAACCTTCTAGACCTTTCCACAGGGGTTCACCTTCCCAGACCTTTGTGATTCATGCTGCTCTCCTTTGGAGCTTCTCCGTCTCCTTGATATATCTTCAATAACGCTTCCTAATATTGGGCACAGTGGCCTAGATAGGGGCTGCAAAGCTCTTTGTGAAAGGTAGTGACCTGCCCGTTCCTCCACGCTTGGTGTCTGGTACCATCATTTGTAATGGTTAGCATTTGGGGAGCAGTTTTGCCTATCTAGTTTGTCAGAGGCCTTGCTTCCTGTGCTCCTCCTCCCCCTAACATTTTCTTATCTCTCTTACATGTCTATGATGCAATTTCCATGAAACAGCAGTAGTTTTGGAAGCCTTTTATTGTTCCCCTTAAAACTACAGGGGGTCACTAAGTTGCTGCTGGTCTTCGCTGGCCTCCATCCTCCTATCTCAGCCTCCCAAGCACCAGGACTACAGGCGTGCACCACTAAGCCAGGTCATATCATGTATGGAGACCAGGAAGGAATTGGGAGGGAGTGGGGGAAGCTCACTAAGTGCTGTGTGTGTGTATACATCCGAATAACTCTGAACTACATTATGCTGTGAGATTAAATATACCAATAAAAGTATATATATATACACACACACACACACACACACATATATATATATATATATATATATATATATTTTTTTTTTTTTTTTTTTTTTTTTAAATACCTAGAGGGAAGGAGAAAGCAACAAAACAACAGTCACTCCTGGACTTTGAGGCAAGAGAACGTGAGCACTGAGGGATGCCGGGGGCTGCTGTAAAGACACAGACCTCGATCCCTAGGCAGGCAAGGTTGGGGAATTTGTACCACATAAACTTAGGGCCTAACACACCTCAAAATATTTTATAATGATCAGATTCTAGGTCAGTTAAAGAATGTAGTGAATGAATATTCCTTCTCAATCCCTCAATTCTTTTCTCCAATTCCAATTTATGATCCTCTAGTGGGAATAATTATATTCCTTGATCCTTCAAACTGATCACTGCCTGAAGTATATTTTATCGGTTTCTCCAATTTGAATTAATACCAGAATGTGGATCCTGGATTGGGGACATTACTCTGTCATTTACATAGAGAGTGAAAAAGTATTGATCCTAAGCGCCAATTCCTGTGGTGTTTCAATCGCCGTCCCCATCACCCTGACCCATTAGTTTTACCATTACAATTCACCCCCATTCAGCTGACGAGCTCCCTTTTCTATTTATAGTCAAATAAGCTTCTTTCCTTGTATATACTTGTCTATACCACTCAGCTAAAAAGAGGCCTTGAGAATCCAATCCATCATCCCGTCTATACCTCTGTTCTGAGTTCCTTTCTCTATAACACCTGCTCACCAAGGCTGACTTGAAAATATCCCCAGACATTTGAAGACCCTAACTCCTTAGCATGTCTAATTGGTCTAGTTCACTGCAAATTTCTCTACTCTTATACAAAACACATCCCTGAGATACCTAATGTATAACTACTTTCTACTAAATTTAATAGTACAGGTCAGAATATTTTCAATTCTCCTGATCAACTGTCCTGAAAGCCAACCTGCATACTATCATCCATTATTTCTGTTACCAGAACACATAATTTTCTTTTAAAATCATATGATATTAGCTTAGATTTTATTTTTCCCCATTTTCCAGTTATCTTTTATCCCCTTAGTTTCCAAAGGTTTTGAGGGTTATGAAGATTACTCTGTATTTATTCATGATGGCACACCCTGGCATGCCTACATCTAACTAGAGGAGGGATGATTATGCTTGTAAAACTTTTGGACCAGTCAATATTAGAAAATAAAATATGAGAATAAATGATCTCAGGATCAATAAAATTAGGATGAGGAACAAAGAACCTGAGATCTCAGGCTTAAATGTTAACATCTGGGGCCATATATCCAAGAATGAAAATTTAGGCTTTTAGCCTTGTGTGGTGTCACACACCTGTAATCCCAGTACTTGGGAGGCTGAAATAGGAGGTTCGTGGCCAGCCTCACCAACTTAGTGAGGCTCTCAGCAAATTAGTGAGACCCTGTTTCAAAAAAGTAAATGAATAAATAAAATAAAATAGGGATGAGGGTATAGCTCAGAGGTATAACACCCCTGGGTTCAATCCCCAGTGCCACACACACACACAAAAATCTACTAACATAGTAAACAAAAAATGATACTAATTATATTAATAGCATTTTAGACTTGGAATTATTAGACATGGTTGGAATTATTAAAGGTAATAAACTTCTTCAAAAGGTATGTGATGATGTAATTTTTTATGGTAGGATTCTGAACACTGCTAAAACAACTTAACCATGGTTATTTATTTTGCGGTGCTGGGGATGGAACCCAGGCCCTCACACACACTAGGCAAGTACTCTACCACTGAGTGACATCCCCAACCCAGTCGTGGTTAATTTTAAACTTTCTTAGAAGCAAAGTGTGAAGAAGGGAAGACAGTACACCTTTCAACCCAGATGCCTAATTGTCTAAGGTCTTGGGAGCAAAGGTGAATTAGAGGGCAGGTCTAGCTAAGGTGGCCCTCGGGCAGCATGTCGGTGTCATAGAGTAACTAGCAGCACCCTCCTGTAAGAATGCCTGTCTTTCTGACTAGGAAGCTGGACTTCTCATTTCCAAAGGGCTGGTTTCATAATGCTCCACAGTATGGTGACCCACAGTGGTACAATTGTGTAACCAATGGTAGAACATCTCTAATGTGGAGATATCTCATTGGCTACAAAGAAAACAGAAAATGAGGTCTCTGGGCAAGCCAACTGTAAAGGCATTCTATGCAAATCATGAGGACACCAGACTTTACTCTTCCCACCCACCTTGTAATATGTGTTGGAGGCATTTAAATAGATATTCACCATGAAGTTCTAGGGCTTTTTTTTCTCATGTCCAATTTCTACCAAAGAAGCTGTTTTCCTTTTATCCAGAGACTGTTTTCTTTATTCTTCTAAAACCTTAATTCCAGAAGTGCAAATCTACCAGGACCAGACAACTGGGGACTAGCTGAAATCTTAATGTTCCAGATAGAGGAGAAGAAGCAAACAGTATGGTCAGAAGGAACCTTGAGTAATTTCTTGTCTTCTTTGATATTGGCTCTGATATCGGCTCTCGCTGTATCCTGTCTCCCCTCCTTTCCTTTCTTCTTCTTTTTTTCCTCCAGAGATATAAAGATCAAAATGTACCCAGGATAAATATTATCTGCCGGGGTAGAAGCCACCCTTTGATAGAAATAACAGAAATTCAGAGCTGTGCTGGACAGACCCAACCCAGCCACTCATTGCCAGAGTATGGGGCATCAAAAGAGAGTCCTTCTTACTCAGACTTAAAGGAAGATTACTTTAACATTTCTCCCATGTTTATCTCAATCATTCATTGGGTGGCATCTGTGCAAGTCAAAATATTTAAAAACTCCATTTCAGAATATGAATTAAGTCTCTTAATATAACCATATACCTTGTGAAGCCTCTTTCACTGGGACATGATGAAGCTCCTACCTGCATGAACATAACGATTCTGACTGAATTTTACATTTGTCTTGTTGGCCCTCGGTCAGCCAATAATAAAAGGCTGTCATGATATGTAACGCAGAGACTTTTTAGCATCAAATTGACTTAGGATGAAAGCACCCTTCCAATGGGCCACTGAGGCAGCACCATCCAAACTGGAGCTGTCCCAGAAAATCTAGGGCAGCAGCCCTCATTTTTAAGAAATGTAGGACAGAAATTCTATCCTCTACTTGACTTGGAGGCATTAAAATGTAGCATGGATTCATCCTCCTGCATTTTAAATTCTTTTTCAATGACTGATTTTGATATGACACTGCTTAAGTAAACAGACTCCAAGTCCACTTTTATGACTTAAGTGAAGTTTCTGACAGAGGTTTTAAGAAAGAATGGAGGCACGGAGTGTGGAGATGAACTCTCCACTCCATCCCAGATGTCCAACATCATTCCCAGCACACAAAGGCCAAGGGTGTCCTCTACAAACCTTCAACATTTCAAAGAATACTATAGCTTATAAGATTACCAACTCTCTTTAGATGCTACTAGCAGCATTTACATTGTCTTCTCTCTCTCTCTCTCTCTGTCTCTCTCTCTCTCTCTCTCTCTCTCTCTCTCTGTCTCTCTTTTTGTGGTACTGGGGATTGGACCCGGAGCATTCTACCTCTGAGCCTATATACCCTCAGCCCCCTTTCATTATTTATTCTGAAACGGGGTCTCACTAAGTTACCGAGGCTGACCATAACCTGCGATCCTCTTGTCTCAGCCTCCTAAGTACTGGGATTCCAAGCTTATGCCACCATGCCCTGCTCACATTTGTTCTCTTATTGATTATTGAATATGTAAAACAGCTCTGTGCAGTAGCTATTATTTCTGCTCTAAGGATAAGGAAATTGAGGCTCATTCTCCACACCAGCTTGTGATAATAAGTACCAGTCCTCAGTCTCCTGTCCCCAGGGCCTATCCTCATTGTACCATTGCACAGAGGAATATTCTAGATTGAGGGCTGTCCTCCTGCTAAATTCTTAAATAAGTAAGGTTAGGTTTGGGTGTCTTCAGCCCTTCTCCTTTTCCCCTCTGCCTGTTCATTCTCCAAACATCTCATCTCATTCTCAAGAAATTTTTCCACTGTACTGAACCAGGGAGAGATGAAGACAAAGTGAGATTTTATTAATGAATTCTTGAAGACTGAAGTAAAGCCTGCAAGATGAGAAGAAATGACTCGCCATCCTATTCTAATGGGGCCAGTCCCATGGGTGGCCCTAACTGCAGCCTGACCAACAAGAAAATGAAACAGTGCTAGTGTCATAAGCGTCATCAAAACTGTTCTTTTCAAACTTCATGGTAATAACCCTTCCCAAAGGAGACATGAGTTTAATTTTTGTTCCACCCAGAAAACCCTGGGCTCTCAGCAGTGTGGGGCCGCAGTTGCATAGCGGTTATGCCCTGACCTCCCGGACACATTTCAAGAAAAAAGGAAGTTGTGTTCTTTGGGTCTGTGGTACATGGTGACAGTCAACACAAGTCACTTCCCTTTCTATTTCTCTTCTGGTTAAGAAGTCGCAAAAAGGGAGATTGCAAAATGGGATCAACAAGGCATTCCACTAGAACCAAGGTTCTGTTCCTGTCTTATAGTCTCAAAGATGAAAGGATTTTAATCTAATCACTTCGTTTTTGTTTCCGTAAAATCAGAAATAACAATAATTAACTATTTAAGCTTAAAAAAAGTAAATAGCCTTCACTATAAAATATGCTTTCTTCCAGGGGAACATGATCCTGGACTATAATTTTGAGTTAATAAAATATTAAGAGAAGCCGGGTATGGTGGCACACACCTGTAATTTTAGTCCTTGGGAGGCTAAGACAGGAGGATCGCAGGTTCAGGACCAGCCCCAGAAACTTAGCAAGACTCTCAGCAACCTAGTGAGAGCCTGTTTCAAAACAAAAAATAAAAAGGGCTGAGGGTAGAGCTTGGAGGTAGAATGCCCCTGGGTTCAATTCCCAGTACCGCAAAAAAACAAACAAACAAACAAAAAAAGGTATTAAGAGAGTGATGGTCCAAGGCACATACTTTGTCTACCATTTGTAGGTTTCAAGTTTGGTCTCATTTGAACGCAATCACCATATACTCTTCCTTCTTCTGTCTAATAGGTAGTAATCTTTTGCCTTTACCAGCTTCGCTAGTTTAGACCATGGAGAGAATATTCGAACACATTTGCTAACTGTCTACTTTAAACACTTCCAACTCTAGGCTCCCTATGACTCTGCTTTGGCTCTCACTCTCAGATGGGCAGTCCAAACCACAACCATCAGGTTCACTCTCAGTCCACACAATCTAGGTGTATCCCGGCCCTTCCTGCTCTCTCATAGCTCTGCTATTCTTTCCCATACTGAACTTTCCAAAGCAGTCATTTAAAACCTTCCCTGCTCTTCTTTTTTTTTTTTTGCGGTACTGGGAATTGAATGTAGGGGCATTCTACCTCCGCCCTACACCCCTGGCCCTATTTTTTATACTTTATTTTGAAACCGGGTCTCACGAAGTTGCAGAGGGCCTCACTAAGTAGAGAGAGAGAGAGAGAGAGAGAGAGAGAGAGAGAGAGAGAGTGAGCTGAGGCTGGCCGCAAACCTGGATCCTCCGGTCTCCGCCTCCCAAAGTACTGGGATTACAAGCGTGCGCCACCACGCCCGGCTTCCCCTGCTCTTCTTAACTTTTCAATTCTACCCAGCTTTCTCAGGCATTTACTACTTACTACGAAGATCAAGGGCATCTCTACCCAGCGTCAACTATTTCCCTCCACTTTACTGAATTTTTCTGTGTTGTTACTTCCTCCGAACTGCTCTGTTGTCTCAAATTAAGAATTTTTCTACCCTTCTCCCTGTACTCTTCAGCTTTTCCTTCTCTCTCTGCAAGGCCCCTCTTTCAGGTCATCCTTATACCTTTGTGAGCTCCTTTTGCTCTACCTTTTTATCATTTGCAACGACAACATTAACACGTCTACGCTTTCTTTTTTCATGCCCAGACCACTAAAAAAGAGTCTACACTCGCAGCCCCACATATATACCTACACAATTCTTCCCCCCTCCTCACCCTCCATCCTTCTGAAATGCTCTCAAGTGCTCTGAAGCACCAGATTCAATAGCTTTTCTTGGCCCTCGTCCTTCTGGACTCTTCTCTGACACCTCAGACTTGGCATAGTCAAAACTGAACTTAGTATTTCTCTTCTTCTCCTTTTCCAACATTGCTGACTGCTTCCCTGTTTCCTCCAGTTAACCCCAAACCTCCTCATCTTTACTGCCCCAGTTTAGGGATCAAGTTTCCTTCCTTACACTGCTGCTAGGTCTCTCCCTTTCCATCCCCATGACAGAATTCTTTTCTCCACACAAGTCAACACAGTGCACCAGTCTCCTAGTCTCCTTTTGCCAAAGTGTGCTTCCTAGATCCTGGACTCTCTAACAAAGAAATTTCAAAATAAAAAGAAATTTTTTTTTTGTCCTAAGAATGAAGGCCCTTTAAAAACTGGCCCTAGCCTGTAAGTTAGACTTTGTGGTTTTCTCTTCTTCCATTTCATTACATGTTCTGTCACATTCCCTCTGAACTTGGGGAGAACTCACATTTCCCAGAATACACCCTGTATTTTGTCACCTGCTGGCTTGAACCAAGCTAGTCGCTACATTTGTGATGTCCAACACTGTCTTTACTTATTGAAATCCTATCATTATTTTAAAGATTTGCTAATGATGCCATGTTTTCCAATCTCCTGTAAGCTGCCAATTATTTATTCCTTCTCTGAACTTCCATGGTTTCAGTTTGCCTATCTCTTTCTTTCTTACTCTTACCTCGTGGACTTTTATATTACAGTTTCCTATCAACTGACCTTATTATTCTTATTAGATTTTAAGTTCTTAGAGACAGCAATGGTGATGATAGTAATGATAGTAATCATCATCATCATCTCCATCAAAACAAGCAACTACCAAATTCCAGCTCTGTGCAAAACACGTAACTTCATTACCCCAGCCACCCTATGAGGACTGTCTCTAGTTTTAGATGTGATTAGGTAAAGTGGCAGGGCCGGAAATTGAATTTAGGCTTTTCTGACTTCAAAAGCCATGTTCTTACCTACCGAGTGGTATTTCTCACCATCCAAAGGCTCAACAGAGAACCACTGAATAACATGCTCCTCATAAGTCCTAATAGGTGGGACAGTTTCCTTAGCCAGATTCCCTAGAGTGGCTGAGCCTGTTGATCAACACATATATATACAAGGAGAAGAAATAAATAGCTTGGACTCTCTCTCTTTCTCTCTTTTTTTTTTTTTTTTTGGTACTGGGATATACCCCCAGCCCTATTCTATTTTTATTTTGAAACAGGGTCTCGCTAGGTTGATGATGAAAGTCTCACTACTTGCTGAGGCTGTCCTTGAACCTACGATCTTCCTGTCTCAGCCTCCCAATTGCTTGGATTATAGGCTTGCACCACCACGCCTGGCTTAGACTCTGACTTTTAAAGGATGAAAACAGGACAAAGTTTTTGTGCCTTAAGATTAAACAAAATATAAAATGCAAAAGAAAGAGAAAGACCTAATTCACCTGGATTAAGTAATATCCCAATTTTGTCTCTTTCCTTGGAACCATCAAGGTCGGTAAGGCCATGAATCAAGGCCACTCTAAAAGCCTTACTAAGATAATTCAAACCACATTTAGACAGAGCCTCCAGGAATTCTAGTTTCTGAAGCTCTGACATCAGCCCTGTGAAAACATGATAATTGCACCCTGCTGACAGAGTCAAAATCAATGTAAATTTAGGGTCCTATTTTACATATGAATGGGCAAAATAATATATGGCACACATAGGTATCAATGTAAAAAAACGTGGTGGCTGTTGCTCTCTGTAGGTAAGCTGCTAAGGGCTGTAATCCTCTGAGAAGAATGTCATTATACAGCCCAAATCCCATCACAACAAATACCTTTACAACAGAGATGTCTGTATAATAAAAACCCTTTCAAGCTTTGGCTGACAGCCCACGTATTTCAAGCAATATTTGATGCGAGACTTGAAGTTCACAGTAATGGGAATTGACCTGTATTTCCAAAGGTAAGATCTGAATGATTTCATCTGTAACTCCTATCCCATGATACCATGAGTTGGACCGATATACACACCAAACCCATGAGTAGAAAATCTAGACACAAAGACAGAAATGAAGTCAGCCCTGCTCTTAAAGGGAGAAATTTCTTCCTCTCACATGGAGAACTTTTAGGGAAAGGAGAGGGCCACTGAGTCAAACCCTACCATGAAGCCCATCAGAGCTGGTTTTCAGTCTCATCTCACTGAGAAGCAAAATAGCAGAGTACACAAAGACAGAGGAACTGTGTTCAAATCTCCATCCACTCCAGCACTCGCTAGCTGGGTGAACTGGGCTTCAGCTCTTAACTTTTGAAAGCCTCAGTTTCCTCATCTGTAAATTATGACTAGTACCACCCATGTTCAGGATTTCAGTCAAAACTATATGGGAACGGACATATGTAAAAAGCTCCTAACAGAGGATCTGATACCATAGCACAAGCTCACCAGACTCCCCCTCTTGCCCAAGACCCGGGGCTCCTGCAAACTACCTTCATGAAACTAGTTAGAAGACTAACCAAGCGTATAGTCTAAACATGGTCTGGGTAAAGAGTTACTCAAAGGAACACCCAGGGAAACTAGAGAAAATGCTAGAATGACTAGGCCATGCACAAGTATTTACCTTGACTAGGAAGAAGGTCTTCTTTTCGGCCAAGGTAAGGATGCGTATTCAAAAGCTAAAATGCGACTAAACCAGGCATCGGAGCAACAAATGAGCTCTGATTATTTTCTCAGAGGTTGTTTTGAAAAATGCTGATAACCCAAAATTCAGAGTCACAGTTTCCTAGTCAAGGACGAACTGTGGTGGCTTTTCTGGCCTAGTTTTCGTTGGGTGCTATTCTAGGTGGCAGGAGGGCCCTTATTTGGTGACTTCTTAGCTCAGACCTCTAGAGTATACCATCTTTCCTCAGCAGGATACTGGGAAAGTATTAAAACAAACTCTTGTTTCTCTATTTGGGAAACAGGTAGATAAATACCTTCAGAATATAACCACTAAGGAAAGGTTCTCAATATTGTTCTAATTTACAAGGCTCTTTCAGACTACTGATTTTCATTTATCTGATTTCCTACTTTTTAAATTATGGGTCAATTAAGTTTTGGGTGACAAAATTCTATGGTCTTTAAAAAACAATTTTGGTGTTACATGATATATCTTGAGATAGAAAGCCTTATGAACATAATCTGAAGGTTATTTACCTTTATGAAATGAGTAATGGCCAGAGGTACTAACGTCCTCAAAAATCTCCCCAAACCCCTACCGGACCTCAGCAACTACAGAGATCAAGAGATGGCCCCACATTTCCCAGAGTCAGGGAATGTACATCTTCAGGATTTCTTAGTCCTATCATTTCACCTTGCCAGTAAAGAACAGGCTCACAGAAAAGTATGTGCCGATAGTCATGTGCCCAAGTGAAGCGTACACACGAGCTGAACAATGAGCTTTCTCTTTGGAGATGCAGCGTACAAATAAAATAACGGGCAGGACAGAAGTACCACGGCACAGAGAAAAAGAAACGATGTAATCCACAGAGAAGCCCTGAGTGGAGAGGTGGGGAGATCAACAAGAGAGATAGAAGACAATTACTAAAGCAAGAAGGTTAAAACAGCCACAAAGACCTAGTGGGTAGCAGCAGAGGAGATATTTAAAATTCAGTCTGCACAGAGCTTACAAAGTAGGACTTGAACACACAGAAGCAGCAACCTGCTACAATGGTTCCTGGCTTCTATTTTAATAGTCGCAATCTCCACCCCCATCACCCTAAAATGGAGGCAAGAAACAACCGCCAGATTGTACACTTTAATCTTGTCACTGATAAGGGCGTAAACCTCCAGCATTTTTCGAAGGTGTGCTAACTATCTCAAGCCACTAGGGCGCTACTCCCTGGCTCCAAAAAGCACACACTTCACTTCATGAGCCCCGCGGGCCCCAAAGAATGGACGGTCCCTCCCCCAAGCGAACCCCTTCAGCCCTGTCACAGTAACAGTTTATAAGGCATTTCAAGGTCCCCACAGGCTAGGGGAAAGTGGAGTGGGATTGTGATGACATGAGGAATCAGGGAAAGGTAGCCGGGAAGAGTTAGCTCCTGAGATGCACGGCTGGGAAACGCTATTCCCCAGAAGCTGCCACCCCACCCCAGAGCCCGGCGCCCTGGAGAGTGACCTCCCCCGGCCGCGAGGCGCCTGGACAGCAGCGCGCAGCAGAGCCGCCCTCCCTGCTGCATCCCACCTGTCCCTGGGGCGGGCGGAGGGCGGGAGGAGTGGGGGGAGGAGCCGGGAGGAGCAGCCGGAGCACGGGGCTGCCAGCACCAGCTGCTCCCAGCCAGCCTCCCTCCTGCAGGACGAGGGCTCGCAGCCCGCCAGCCGCGATGGTGCCCACGCCGCCCGCTGCGCCCCGGGCGCCCCGCCCGCGCCCGCGCCCCTACCTTTACTCTGGGGTGGGTTCTGACTCCGGTCCCGGAGGACGTTGATCTGGTAGACAGCTCCATAAGGCTCAAAAAGTTCTTTCAGCTCCTTTTCCGACCACGACCGGGGGATCTGTCCGACAAACATCTTAATGGCATCTGGGTCTGGCTGGTCTGAGTGATCCAACGCTCCGTTCATCTTGTTGGCTGTGCCGTTACTGTCAAAAACGGAACCGGGAGCCAGAGTTAGGGCTGCAGGGTGAGGGACAGGAAGAAAAAAAAATAGTAGGGGTGTGGGGGTGGGGAGGCGGAAGGAGGAGGAAGAGGAGCAGGAGGAAAGTGCCTAATGAGTCGTAGCGATTTGATGAACTAAAACAAAGCGGAGGCACCATTAGGTTGCTCCTCGGCAGGCAGCGAGGGGGCTTTCACCGCAAGCTGCTGCTGAGCCTCGCAGCCGGAGCCCAGGGCAGCGCCCGGCCGCCTGGCACCCAGGGCGTGGACATCTCGGAGCCCGGGCTCGGAGGCTGCAAGTTAAGGGCAGGTCTCCGTCTGCACGGCTGCCATCAACGCGCCAGCCAGCAGCGTTATCAGCCCTGCACCGGCTATCGCTGCGAGAGAAAGGCAGGGCTGGATTTCTGCTGGATGGCTCTCCCTCTCCCCTACTCCCCGCCCTCTTTTGGAGGGTTTTTTTTTTTTTTTTGGAAGGGAGGAGAGAGGTGGTAATAATAAAGTCACATGGATAGAAAGTGAAACACTTGGCTGTCCGTCAGATGACTAATGCAAGATGCAAGGGATGGATTCGCAGGGCGCGCGAGGCATCCGTGTGTGCATCAAATTAGTGCGTCCTTTCTGCTCAGAATGGAACGCGCTCCAGCAATGCAGCCCCGTGCAGCTGATTGGCTGCCCACACTGGGGAAAAGGGCCAGGGCTGGGAGGGGGCTCCCCTTTAAAAAGCACATTGTTTATGGGACCCAGGCACAAAGGCTTTAATTCAGAGAGGCAAAAGCGATCTCAGAATCGCCTGCTTTGTGCTATGGGAAATAGAGAGAGAGAGAGAGAGAGAGAGAGAGAGAGAGAGAGAGAAAGCAGCCCCACAAAGTTGAGTTCCCACTAAAGGACACTGAATATTTCAAATCTTTCACACTCCATAAATTGCTCTCTGTATATCTGACTTCCAGATGTTGCACTTAAGTTCTAAACAATCACACGTTTGGGAAAGAGAAAAAAAAGAAGAAAGTCTGTCTTTTCTTCTCCTAGCTTCAGTAAATATTTGGAGCTAATTCAGAGAACAAAACCATAAGCTTTCACATAGCTGTTTCCCTAATGTTGTTCCTCAAACCCCCACACTTGTTTCAAGTCTGCACCTCTGGTCACCATCATGTAATATGACCCCCAACCCTCCCCCCAATTTGAGCTAGAGTAAATAACAAAGCTAAAGCTCACATCCTTTTCTTCCAAGTCCCCGCCCACCCCCTGAAATGCTTCCTATACCCAGCTACTCTGCCAAGGAAGAAGACCGCCTCTGAGCACCCCTCATTTGCAGTTGTGTTCCCCATTTAGCTGCTCAGCTCGTGAAAATAGACAGCACAGGGACAAGTGCAAACCTGACAGACACAGTATCTCCATAGCCTGGTTCATAACCACCCCCTGCCCAGAAGCCGAAAGGTCAGGAAGGGGACAACGCAGAGTAGAACTAAACTGCCAATGACTGGTGTGATTGCACTGTGGCCTCAGGGAAATAATAAGAAGGTATTCAAAGATCTAAGCAGAGTTCCTTATCTGGTTACAGCAATCAAAAGGAGCACTTTAAATCTGCTGTGGGTCTAGGCAAGTCTTGAGCCCTTAAAAAAAAGAGAGTACAAGAGAGACCACACTGATGGTTAAAAAATATTTTTTAAAAGTTCTATGGAAAGGAGAAGTCCTCAATTAGATTTAATCCGGAGAGGGAAATGATGTCAAATACTAGGTCTTGGCTTCAATTGCTGTGACTTCTCATCCCCCCTATTTTACCGCTTCGTGTTTTTATCCTGGAGATAAACAATCAGACTGTCTCACTTGAAGCATTTTCAGAGCCTCCCCTAATCAACTTTATTGTTATAAAAAAATGTTCTGCTGAATAAAATATTGAGCACAAAATCTTCTTTCGACAATTTAGGTATAATGTAATGCTTGTTTATATTAGAGCCAGATCGTTTATCTTGTTCTTGCGCACCTATACTTCTTTTCCAATTGCTCTCTGAGAATTCAATAAACACTTTTAACCCTGCGAAGCGGTGACTTGAGCAGGCGGAGGTGGCAGGGCCCCACGCGGAACACAGTGCAGTGTTCACCGCAGCGTGTTGCGAGCTGAGAGCGTGGCAAGACTTATTTCTGGGACAGGAAGGACTCGTGGTTATTGCTGTTGACAACCAGCTAGAATGCAAAGAGGAAGGTACTGCTGCAAGTCTCAGCTAACAGAAAACGGAAGTTCAAAAAACGGGGCTGCTGCATCTTGTACACTTGTCCTACTATCTAAACCTGGTGTTCTAGAGAAAGTGTTCCTCAATGTTTCTCCAGAGGAGAGGCCTTTTATTTTTTTATTTTTTATTTTTTTTGCAATACCGGGGATTGAACCCAGGGGAATTCTACCTCTGAGCTACACCCCCGGCCCTATTTTTTTTTATACTTTATTTTGAAACCGGGTCTCATGAAGTTGCGGAGGGCCTCACTAAGTAGCTGAGGCTGGCCGCAAACCCGGATCCTCCGGTCTCCGCCTCCCAAGTACTAGGATTACAAGCGTGCGCCACCACGCCCGGCTAGGAGAGGCCTTTTATAAAACATACACCCAGCCGGGCGTGGTGGCGCACACTTGTAATCCCAGTACTTGGGAGGCTGAGACCACAGGATCCAGGTTCGTGGCCAGCCTCAGCTACTTTAGTGAGGCCCTCTGCAACTTAGTGAGACCTGGTTTCAAAATAAAGAATAAAAAAAAAAAATAGGGCTGGGGGTGTAGCCCAGAGGTAGAATGCCCCTGGGTTCAATCCCCAGTACCACAAAAATAAATAAATGAATACATAAATAAAAATAAAACATACAAACTAGCAGAGATGCATAAAAGAAGGAAAGCTGAGCAGAGGGCTCAAGCCTTAAACCTTTGGTCTTTGTGCAGGTGAATGCAGATTTACCATCCCTGTAGGTCAGATGGTTACCTAGAGACCTCTTACCATCTTGACGCAGCGCAGCACAGCACAGTGGCTGGGGTGCGGCCTCTGAACCTGGCACTATGATTTCTGAACTGTGCTACTCAGGGGCCTCAGACCCTTCATCTATAAAGTGGGAACTACGCACTGCATCCCATAGAGTCACATGCTTAGTACAGGACATAACACAGAATAAGTGCTCTATAAACATTAGCTATTTCTTTTTCTTTTTTTGCGGTACTGGGGATGGAACCCAGTGGCGTTCTATCTCCAAGCTACACCCCCAGCCCTATTTTTTATTCTTTACTTTTTGAAACAGGGTCTCACTAAGTTGCAGAGGGCCTAAATAGCTGAGGCTGGTCATGAACCTGGATCCTCCGGTTTCAGCCTCCCAAGTACTGGGATTACAAGAGTGCGCCACCACACCCGGCAACGTCAGCTATTTCTACTGTTAATTCCTTCTTTGTGTTTGTGATGCTCTAGAAATGAGTGACCACCACAAATTTACTTCTGAATCCTAAATTTGGTTAGTATAGACCCAAACACAATTATACCCTCGATAATAATGACATGCACCTTTTATTATATACCAGATACTCTGCTAGGTACTTAATGGTTTTAATCCTTATAACAATCCTATGAGAATGTAGTACTTTTCAGATGCCAACATCTAAGAAATAAGTTCCTTTCTTAAGAATACCAGCTTATAAACTGTAGAGCTAGAGTTCAAACCTTTGCTCACTGGGCCTCAAAGTGCAAAATACTTCTAACTCACCATGTGGCCAATAGTCTATCCAATCTGGCTTGGATTGAGAGTGAATAGCTCATGACGAATCGATGGGAAGACCAAACCAAGAGCCAGTCCTACTGGGTCCCTGTAATTGCACCGCTAAGTAAAAGGCAGCCCTAAAAGAAATATACACATGCAATTTCCCTCTTTCTGTCCATAGGAAAGACAGTGCAAAGGGCCGGATTTAAGATTCCTTTAGGCCTCTTTTAAAGTTCACATTTACAGTGCCTCAGGTTCACAGAGGCCTTTCCTCTTCATTCCTACAGAATCCCTTTGATGAGTGCCTCCCATCCAAATCTACATCCTTTCCTGTACTTATTTACTTATTTATTCTGCCAAGGGCAAAGATGTGCATTCCAAAGATCTGCATCAAGTGCTAAGAGCACAACAATGCTTTAAGTAAATCCCAGACCATGACAACTAAACGTTGTCATGTAAATTAAAAATACCACCACACCTTCTTTTTTTGTTTTGTTTTGTTTTGTGTTTTCTATTCCAATTCCCATTTATTTTGGACTCATGGGACAGTGAAATCTTTTCAATACGAAAAAAAGCAGCAAGTGCAGCACAAAATAGAGATCTAAAGTGTAGGATAGGCCAAAATCAAGAAAGAAAAAGCAATCGCAAAAAGAGGTAACATGTTGCGGAAAAGAGACAGAGGGGACACTGCCCCATCTTCTAATCAAAAGCTTTCAGGAAGAATAGACAGTGGTCAAATCCCACTAACCACCCCCATTGTTATTGAATCCCATATCCTGAACACTTGTGGTATGCCAACAGGTGGGTTAATTTTGCTGTAATCTGCACACGCTTTTTCTCCTCTGGTCCCTGACTTCCTGGATGACGCTCATTTCTGGGAGAGACTCACTGACTTATTTTGTCCTTTGCGGGGCTGTAGGCACAGTTAAACCTTTGGGGGCACTTGCCAGAGGCCACAGAGAGCCAATTTGCTCTTCATAGAGAGGTAATTAGGGGATGGACACCCTAGATCTCGGCAAGACCCTCAATGAAACCTCTATTTACAAGAATCTGATTGGCTTAGAAAATAAAGCTAGCTGCTTTCCTCTTCTCTCCTAAGCCATCCTTGGCACACAGTACAGTACCTTTGACAGTGCAGAAACTGAGATGCAAATTCAAGTAATACTTATTGAGGGCCTGCTCCTAGCCAAGTCCGTGACATACAGTATCACAACAGCTCTGGTCGAATCATCTTCAGGACTGAGAGTCACAGAGGCAACGTGCCTTTCCATTGACATGCTCCTAAGAAATAGTGTCTGCAAGCCAGGCGCGGTGGCCCACGCTTATAATCCCAGTACTTGGGAGGCTGAGATCGGAGGATCCGGGTTCGCGGCCAGCCTCGGCTACTTAGTGAAGTCCTCCGCAACTTAGTGAGACCCTGTTTCAAAATAAAGAATAAAAAATAGGGCTGGGAGTATAGCCCGGAGGTAGAATGCCCCTGGGTTCAATCCCCAGTACCGCAAAAAAAAAAAAAAAAAAAAGAAATAGTGACTGCACAATGTGGTTAGAGCAAGACTTCAAAGCCAATGTCAGCTGGGTGTGGTGGCACATGCCAGTAATCCCAGGACTTGGGAAGCTGAGACAGGAGGATGGCAGGTTCGAAGCCAACCTCAGCAACTTTAGCAATGCCCTCAGCAACTTAGCGAGACCATTTCAAAATAATAAATAAAACAGGGCTAGGGGTGTAGCTTGGAAGTAGGATACCTCTGGGTTCAATCCCTAGTTCCACAAAACAAGATAAAACAAAACAAAAGCCAACTGTGTTCCTTCCTGTTCCATGAACCGGGTTTCTTTAGGGTGATGCTTCCCAAGGACTTGGTGACCACCGGCAGGCCCTGGACACAGGCACATATACATCTTTGCTGGCACCTCTCCCACAAACTGCAACAAGACCCTAAGTGCCAATTCTGCTTTTGCCCTTGGCAAGAAGCCAACCCCAAGGCTCCTCTAGGACGGATGCCATATGGACTTGGACTGTAAGTCAGAGAGCACAAAGCCAGTGGGTATTGTTGGTATCAGTCTCAGAGCCAAGATGAAAATATAATAATGTTGGGGGAAAAAATGAGACTGCTTACTCTCTGCTTTTAGCATGGCGCTGACCTACTTCCCTACTCTATTTTCTAGTAAAAAGAACTAGATCAATAGAGGATACGTGAAATCTTCTGAGGTTCCTCTAAAGAAGTAAAAATATTATTTAAAAAATAACAATAATTGATTCAACGCATTACAAATTCCAGGACGACAAGCTTTTTATACGGCCTAGTGATTTGCAGGCTTCCTTTTGGAGAATGAAAACAAGAGAATTGAGATTTCTAATCTTTCATCTTGTCCTTGGATAACTTCCTGTGTTACACTTCCTTTATCTCTACAGAAAGAAGAGCAACAAACTTACAAAATGGCTATGAGAAATGCCAAGTGGCCAGAGATAATTATATTAACGTAAAACTGACAGAAGATGCCACCTTCAACACATATACTAAATAACTACACAAAAAGATGGACTATCTTAGAAAAATTTTGTTTAAAGGTAGCTCATCTCCCTGGCAGTTATGAATAGTCTTATTACTCCAACACTGTTTTTTTCTTACTCTTTTTGTTTCTTGGAATGACCTACATCAGTGCTCTCCAACTTGGTGCCATAATGGAAGTGGTCCATGTCTACATACAACCTGGCAGCCACTCGCCCCATGTGGCTAAGGCAGGTGAGAAACTGAATTTTTATTTAATTGTATTTAAATGGCTCTAGATGCAAATATACTTATCCCCCGTTTCTTTCTTTTTAAACACCGAGTGGAGTTGAGATTTATCTCAACCTATCATTTCCTGGGGAAATGGTTCACCAAAGTAGGGAAGCAGGAAAATGCACTGGGTACTATGACACTCGACTGCAGGTCAGTGGATGGTGGGCTCCTGAGCCTGGGTTCTTGTCTTGGCTCAGCATCAATTTAACTGTGGGATCTTAGGCAATTTGTGTAACTCCGTACCTCAGCTTCCTCACTTCTAAAACCATGAGGCAGAAGAGCTTCCACCTGGTTCTTAATTTCTATAATGCTATGGCTATGGCTTGGATGTAGAAATCAACTTATGGAGAAGATCATTTAGATAATACGACCAGCTGCCTGAAACCTTGGTGTGATTCCCCTTCTGTGTCCAATTCAGTTCCCCAGGCTCGTAGGCGACTACGTGCAGTCCAGAGAGTTGACAAGATGTCATCTGTGCTGTGGAGGGCAGCCTGCAGGCTCAGACGGAGCCCTGAGTGGCCGGCTGCCGGGGGAGGGGGGCCTGCCAGAGAACCATCTCTCTCAATTTGTGCCAGAGCTCTTGCTAATTTCCTAGCTGCAGCCCTGTTATTTCGGTCAGCTGACAAGCCATCTTTCAGAGGGCTCAGGAGTCATTTTTTAATATCAGTTGTACTTAAGTAATAGCACAGGAAGAAACAGGCTTTGTCTGGTTATCACAGGAAACTATCCGCGACTGAGCTGCATAAGGCAAAAGCAAAAGAAAGAACCTGGCAGAGGGCCTGGGTGCTCCTGGCAGGCAGGCAACAGGATAGGCATAGAATTCATCAGTATTAATTATCTTATCCGGACGTGGTGGCACACGCCTGTAATCCCAGTACTTGAGAGGCTGAGGCAAGAGGATTGCAGGTTCGAGGACAGCCTCAGCAACTTAGTGAGACTCTCAGCAATCTAGTGAGAGCCTGTTTCAAAATGAAAGCTGAAATAAAAAGGGTTAGGGTGTAGTTCAGAAGTAGAATGCTGCTGGGTTCAATTCGTAGTACCATCACACACACACACACACACACACACACACACACACACACACACAATCTTCTACACTGTCCACCTTGTTGGTACTGGCTATTTAAGAAGAGCATTTTCTTTTCCATAAACTAGCCCCATGGCACCTGGGGTACAGGCAGCAGCTCTTCCTACGCTACCCTCTGGAGAACACGCCAAAGACTCTGAACCACCCCACCCTTGGGAGGCTCGCTGTCACTGCAAGCTTAGAGCAGCCTTTCACTTTAGAAAGAGGAATCGGTTGCCCTTCAACCTCAACCTCTGGGAATTGCAACTCTTTTTAAAATGCACCACTTTATGGTTACCAGGAAGAAAGCCTCCATCTTCTGTGACTGCCTTTCTAAAAGATGCAGTCTGCTACTGGTCCCACACAGCAGCTGGAGTGGGATCATTGGTGGCTGAACCCCTTTTTTTTGTGCGGTACTGGGGATTGAACCCGGGGCATTCTACCTCTGAGCTACACCCTCAGCTCACTTCTATTTTTTTATTTTGAAACAGGTCTCACTAAGTTGCTGAGGGCCTTGCTAAATTGCTGAGACTGGCTGCAAACCTGCGATCCTCCCGTCTCAGCCTCCCAAGTACTGGGATGACAGGCATGTGCCACCACCACACCTGGCTGGCTGAATACTTTTTGGTAAACTGAAAACTCACTGGCTATTGGTTACACTACCAATAAGACTTGAACATAATGATGCTCCTGTATTTACCTGGGAGGTATTGGTACTGTTTATCATGTGTAGCAAAACCTTTTTGAGCCACAGCCATACCAATTAGAGAAGGAGGTCCCAAAGCTCTGAGGTGAGACTGCCATACAGTAGCTAGTGAATCCTCAAGGAAGATTAACTGGAACAAAGAATACCCTAAGTACCGAAAGAGGTAAAACCCTTCTCCAATGCTTGAACTGTAAGGAAATTAGTTTGAGCTCTGCTGAAGAAAAGGTTCAAGGTTCCTTGGTATACACGCACGTGGAATATGTGTTTCCTTGGGCGCTGACAAAATTTGAAAAATAAAATTGTAAGGATGTGTAAGGCATCGTCTTCTTTCGCAGACCACTAGGAAAGGTCTGCTGGATCACTGGAGTTCCTGTTGGACTGCGTTTGGTTGCAAATCTAAAAGCTCTACGTGTGTTTACCAGGTAAAATGTGATCTGACTTGTAGGGAACCATCCCTGCAGAAAAGGTCACGGCACCCCAGCCTTTGGACTCACCAAGTAAGAAGGAAACCTGATTACCTTCTCTCCATTTGGCTGCTAGTAAAGAGCAGAAAGCTGGAAAACCCCCACAAAGAAGTAAATTTGGGGGCCTGCAGGGGGTACCTGATGGTGGGGGAAGGCAGCCAGGCATTGGCTGTAGACGGCGCCTCCCAGGAAACTCATCCTTTGTGTGATTTCTCAGAAATAGTTCTGTGAACCACAGGGCCGAGAGGGAAGCGTTTGCACAGGGAGGGGTAGGGGGTTTCAGATGAACTTTTAGAAAAGACAACAGGGCAATCATGGTCACAAAGGAGATTTACAGAGGGCTCATGCTGATGGGGCTCATGCTGGGGCTCATGCTGGGGCTCATGCTGGGGCTCATGCTGATGAGTCCTCTCCTGATGGCTGAGGTCACAGATGAGACAGCTCCTCCAGCAGGCAGAGTCCCCCAGCCACCCCCAGCAGCAGACCTAGGGGGCCCTCCTGGTTTGGTTTACTTGCCCATGGCTAAACGCTGCCCAATTTGCCTATTGGCTGTGGGTAAGTATTTGGAAATGGCTCTTTCGGATGATTGAGAGGAGATTAGTTTGGCCATCAATTAACTAAAAAGCGAATCATTATAAAATGAAGACAAATGCCCTAGAAATGCAACATGGGCCCACACTTCCCAAACTGAACACTGATTTTTTTTTTATTAACAAAAATACTGCCCCCCCCATTCATAGTCTAGCAGCAAGTGATGAAAATAAGGAGGCGCACCAAGAAGGACAAACACAACACACACAAAACCAGGTTCCCCGCAGGCCAGGTTGTAGCAGCTGTGCTTTTAAAGGCAAATAACTCCTGCTGTAGCTACCAGTGGAAACACTTGGCCTGGACTTATTTACGCAAGAGATGGCATTCGAGGCGGACTCACGACCCCCTCCACTCACTGCAGAAACCCTGGTTGGCCAAGGCTTCTTCCTTGCAGAATTTCAAACACCCTGCAAGTGATTCTCAGACCAAGTCCTTTTTTCTTTCCTTTCCTTTCTAACAGGTATTAAAGACTTACCTTATGTTAGGCACAAGCTAGGTTTGAAGGAGAAAGGTCTAAGAAATATGTACTTTATGTTTTTAGGAGGCTCAGAGCCAAGCTGGGCGTGGTGGTGTATGCCTGTAATCTCAGTACTTGGGAGGCTGAGACAGGAGGATTGCAGGTTCGAGACTAGCCTCAACAACTTAGTGAAACTCTCAGCAACCTAGTGAGACCATGTTTTGAAAACAAAAACATACTTAGTGAGGCCCTCAGCAACTTAGTGAGACCCTGTTTCAAAAAAAAAAAAAAGAATAAAAATAGGCCTGGGGGTGTAGATCGGAGGTAGAATGCTCCTGGGTTCAATCTCCAGTACTGAAAAAAAAATACAAAAGGGCTGGGGATGTAGCTCAATTGGTACCATGTCTCTGGGTTCAACCCCCAGTACCATAAAAAAAAAGATGCTCACAGCCAACAGCCAATGAGAAGAGACAGATATATACACAATATAAACCCCAAACCCGACATGATATAGCCAGTGGCAGAGCAACATATAAGGGCCTACAGGAAGCCAGAAACAAGTGACTAACGCAGCCAAGGGGACAGGGCCTTCAGCAATCTAAACCACATTACATTCTTGTGGTCAATGTTTAAATGGAATTTGAAAAAAAAATCAAAGCCAAAGAATGATAAGCTATGCCACTTTACTTAGTAGACAATGTGATTGAAACAAAAACAAAAAAGAAAGAAAAAAAAGGTTGTTCTAGCAAAGGGGCTGTGTCTTCAGGGAGAACAGCTCAGGATTACCTCCCTGTGCCCTGAGCATGCACTGGGAGTGGCTAGGAAAGCAAGTGGGCACAGACACCTGGCAGGGCTGGTGGACATGCGCACTGGCAGCTTCACCTCGGACCGAGGCACAGCTCTGGCTGTCATCCCATGCTCGAGATGCGGCACCCTAGAAGCCTATAGTGCAAAGCCTCTTCCACCTCCACTCTTCACTCTTCTACTGTGTGTGAACGCCTGGGTGTGAACGCCTGGGTGTGAACGCCTGGCTGTGAATGCCTGGGCAGAGGTTACACATTCTCAACTCTCCTTTCTTTCACCACAACACTATGAAAATAACATCCCTGGTCTTGACATTCAACTCTAATCTGACAGAACACTCTAGCACCACCTCAAATTAAGTGCATCTGAAAATAACCTTTTCCTGTCTTCTCCTCCAATGAGGTGTCATGGCAACTTCCTTGCTCTTTCTTACTGGTTCAGGTTCCCCCTCCCACCGATAACCTGAGAGTGGATGCGGTGTCTCACGCAGAACACTGCGTAATACAAACTGACTGCTTGCCTGACCTCTTCCCCTCTCTGACCGCTGAACCTACAGAAACAATAATGAATGGAACCCCTAATCAGGTATATGGGGAAACTGTGAAATTCTGGATGACAGGGATGTCTCATTCAATCATTAATTCAATAAATATTTATGAAGTGACTTCCACACACCAGGCATTATTCAGGATGCTGGGGATAGAGCAATTAGTAAAACAGGGATAAAATAGCTCTTACGGAGCTTGTATTCTAGAGGGAAACATAACATAAGCAAAATAAATAAAAGCTGCACTAAAAGGAGATCATTTCAATGGAGAAAAAATAAGATAGCAAGGGGAGGAACAGAGTGTTAAGTGTTGTAAGGTCAGAGCCAGGTGTGGTGGCACATGCCTGTAATCCCGGTACTTGGGAGGCAGGAGGATTGCAGGTTCAAGGCCAGCCTTAGAAGTGCACTGAGACTCTCAGCAACCTAGTGAGACCCTGTTTCAAAACAAAAAATAAAAAGGGCTGGAGGTGTAGCTAAGAAGTAGGACACCCTTAGGTCCAATACTCAAGACCATCATACAAACATACATACATACATACATAAATAAAGTGGTCAGGGAAGGCCTGATTTGGAAGGTGGGCACCATGCCTTGAATTCAGTATACACCCTCAATGCATACTTTCTGAATGAATAGATTTAATAGGTCAAGAAGTCTGAAAAGTAGTAAAGATTAAATTGCATGTTATGTGATTTGCCACCACTATTATAAACAACCATGCTAGCCCATCTTTCTTGCACTGTTCTATTAAATCTGAGAGTCAATGCATTTATTACCAGTGAGTTACTGAGTCACGCCTATTTTTCCCTAAATGCCTGCTGGGTCCACTTATCCCTGCCCTAATTCTGGGGCTTATCTTTTTGTGTGTGTGTGTGGTGCTGGGGGTTGAGTTAAGAGGCATTCTACCTTTGAGCTACACCCAGTCCTATTTTTTTTTAATTTGGAAACAGGGTCTCACTAAGTTGCTGAGGGCCTCACTAAGTTGCTAAGGCTGGCTTTGAACCTGCGATCCTTCTGTCTCAGCCTCCCCAGTACTGGGATTGGGGCTCATCTTGTTGTTCCCCCTGCAAAACTGTTCAGGGGGCTTTCCTGCTTCAGACTACAGGACAGAGACTTGGCTGACCTTTGTGCGTACCTGGCATTCAGAACTCTATCTACCTTTCCGTTAAATATTGACTATGTGTCCATTCATTATTCATTTTATCATCTATCAATGGCAAGATTTAATCTCAGGCTGGTCTCTCCTCAACCTGCTTTTGGTCTACCATTCTCGGTCATAAATGATATGCAGTCAGGGAATACAAATGAAACGGAATGCTAGCCCGAGAAGGCGGCCAGCAGTATGAAGCTTGGTAGAAATGCACTGGAAATTACCAACGCCACCGTTTTCCTTCCACTCATCTGGAAAATCAAAAGTTGACAGTAAATGGGAACTAATTACGTCATCTTAGTGACAGTCGTTTAGCTTAGAAAACAGAATCCATTTGTGAAGAAAGGTACAAATTTCTACAGACTAGCAATTTTCTAGGTTCAGGTGTATTTCTTTTTGCTGATAATGCCTTCAAACTCCCACATTCATGAAATGCCAGCAACAGAGTTAAGAAACAAAAAGGTCTCACAGCAACCAAACATATATGTCGCCATGTTTCCTTCCTGATGTTTATGCCTGGTGGAGAGCTCCTCTATCTGCTCTTCAAAGTTTGACTGTTTTATGCTGATTTTTGTTTGTTTGTTTGTTTGTTTTGACATGATCATTTGCATTTCAAAGTCACAGGAGATTAAAAGTACCAAACAAAAAGGAAGGTTTGATAGGTGGGCCCAGGTCCTGACAAGCAACAGACCCAGGGATCTGACAGCCTCACAGGTAAAAGCCACTGGGTACTGCTAGTCCCCAGTAGGGGCCACGGACCCCAGTCCAGCAAAATAATTCATTTGTACAGCGACAATCTTCTCTCGTCTAAAGGACAACATTATGCCCAACAAATTCTGCTTAAGGAGGCCAGAAAATATATAATTTATTGTCAGAAGAATTCCATCAAAATGAGACAATGAAGAGCATAGGAACCTTAGAGGATACGCTTTCAACTACACTGCAAACCTGAGCTAATCAGACTGACTTGTTTCTCAGGGATGCGCCAAGGGGGTGCGCTCTCATTCTAACCCGACGGTGGATCTGATGTCAGGATTTTGTGTACCCTCTGATTTGTCGTCATTAAATGCAGAAACTGATTTTGCCTGTTAGACTCTTGAGCTTTGTTTGGGCTGATTTTTACCAAGTGTTCTATTTGATTTTTACTTACCCGTTATTGTTTCTGTTGTTATTCTGGCTGGGAGAAATGAGGGAGAGGGGAGGCAGACATGGGGAGGGATGAGCTACTTCCTTCTGGGAGTTTGCTTTCTCAAAGTCAACAATGTGTTACTAATCCAGAAGTAAAATCAAATTCTTTCTCTTGAAAACATCATAAGAAATATATTTGAGGTTTAAAAATTAGAAATAAAGGTTCTGAATCGATGGCTGTGATATAATTAAGGGGACTAAGCCTGCGTTTTTCTAGAATTTTTCTATTAGACATAAGAAAAGGCAATCAGATATGCTATAACGACTGCACTAAATTCCAAAATAGTGGTCCAAAATATTTGCCTGAGAGTCTGCTTAAAGAAATTTTCAAAAGTGACAGAAAAGAACGCTGCCAACTTTGGACAGTTACTCAAAGACCTCCAGAGCTGTATGCATGTTGGCTTACTGTGTGTCTCCCTTACAATACAAATATGATAGTTTGTCATGCTATACAATCACATAGCAAAAGGGAAAGTTCAAATGACATTCTACTTTGCTGGATTATAAGTTCCTAGATTACATTAGAAGATGAAATCAATACCAAATACCACATTTTGATTTGGAAAAATATATGCCCTCTCTCTTTTTCTCAACATGTCAGAAACGGCATTTAGCAACTTAAAACTACTAATTAAAATAAGCTTTGATGTTTAATTTGCTTATTTCTTAAAATACACATCACCAGATCTCACCCCCTAAACAAATAAGAATAAAGATAGGATTATATGCTAAATTATAATGGCTGTTATTCTAAGAGGCTGAATATCATTATATCAAAATTCCCCATAGCTGATTTTTTTGAAGCCATTTCTTCATTTTTTGACACTACATCTGGCACAATGAATACAGATGATCATGTGTTTATATATCTGTCTAACTGCCTTTCCCAAACACAGCCAGATGGAGTCTTTCAGAATCAAATTAATTTCAGATTAATTCACTCTGGACCCACTCCAGTTTCGTGACTCTTTGCTTTGAGGCACCAACCAAATCGATGTGAAGTCATGAACTTGAAAGAGCACAGGTTCCTCGATATCAAGGAGGAAAAAGAATAGAGTAACTCTGTGGTTGCTTCCCTGCCCCGAAAGAAATCCATTCAGGTTCCACGAGCTGCCAATTCAAGGACCGATCAACATTTCCTAGTGTCAACATCACCCACAAAGAATCTCCTTTTGGCTCCAAATAAGATCGCAGTTAATTTCACATTCAATATTCCTAATGTCCTGAGGTGACTCCAGCAAAAATTAGTGTCCTCATTACCAACATCAGAACCAAGGATGTTATGATAAACTTGCCACATAGGCAGAGTCAGGTGCAACCAGGGACAGGAGAGAGTTAATTCTAAATACCCAAAGTGCATATTCTGTCTCTAGCTGTAGCTACTGAAGGAACTATAAACAAATGTTACCAGGCTTTGCTTGCTGTCAATCTTGGTGGATGCCTTTATTATCATACTTGTTTCAATTGCAATTTGGGTTTCCATGGAGACACAACAGTCAGCTCTAGAAAATTATAAGATAAATGTCAGGCGGTGATAACGGTGTTAATGAAGCTTCTGTGACAAGCAGCTCTGTGCTTCAAATAATAAGCCTATTTTCTATTAGCATATGTATAACCTGTCAAAAAACAACCTGGAAAAGAATATTAAAAATTAAGTATCTACCTATCTCTATTTAAGAGAGGGAAGAGACTCCTCTAGAAGAGCTTAGCTTTGGTGGGTCAACTTGAACAAGAGAAAAAAATAATAATTGCTCATTTCTTGGGAAAATCAGGCACCAGTCATAGGTCTAAATGATGCTTTATCTGACATCCAGAAATGCCTTTCTTTGCCCAGTCATAGGCAGAAATTTTTCTTATAATGTGGCCTAGGTAACCAATCAATCAATAATCAATCTCTCTCTCTCTTGCCCTTTTCCCCTTTCTCTCTCACTCTCTTTATGCACCACTAGGGATTAAACCCAGGGCCTCGCCCATGCTAGGCAAGCACTCTACCACTGAGCTACATACCCAGTCCTTTTTATTATTATTATTTTTTAAAATTTGAAACAGGGTCTCACAAGATTACTGAGGGTCTCTCTACATTGCCCAGGCTGGCCTTGAACTTGTGATCCTCCTGCTCAGCCTCTTGAGTAGCTGCAATTACAGATATGCACCACCATGCTTGGCTCACGTAATCTATTTTCGTTTCTTTAAACTTAGATCTCCACTGAGTCTGACCATGGCAGATTGTGATCTTCAGAGAAATCAATGCTACAACATGGCGCCTGGACCTACGTAACCCATATCTTTCCTTCTGCTCTACATTGCTGCATGTGTCTAATTGTACTGCCAATATCCAGAACCACCCTTGACCATTCTATAGTCAAACATGTGCCGCCAAAATTTCAGTGGTAGCCTGTCTCAGCCTCCCAAGTACTGAGACAGGAGGATCGCAGGTTCTCAGCCAGCCTCAGCAACTTAGCAAGGCCCTCCACAACTTAGTGAGAGCCTGTTTCAAGATAAAAAATAAGGCTGGGAGGGAGTTGTAGCTCAGAGGCAGAATGCCCCTGGGTTCAAGCCCCAGTATCGAAATAAACAAAAAAATGACAGAAGTTGGATGCATTCTGAAGACACAAGTTGAGACTATGGGATTGTGAGCCATGGCATACATACATCCCAGGAAGGTTCTACTAAAAGAAGCTAAGGGAACATAAAAACCCTTTTTGAGGGAGAAGGGTGACTTGGGAATGGGGTGGATTTTTATGTTCTGCTCCAGAGCATCCTTTTAGGGTCCTCAGATAAAAGGTTAAAAGGGTGATAAAGTTAAAAGCAGTAAGTTAGAAAAGTGATAATTCTGCAAATTGAAGTCTCTGCAGAAAGACAAAAGACAAATCTGTCCAGATGAGCTTCTCCTGAATAGTTAATGCTATTGGACTCAACCCTAGTCTCTATTATTATTTTATTTATTCTACCTTTTTCCCTCCCTCCCTCCCTCCATCCCTTCCATCCTTCCTTCAGATTGAACCTAGGGGCATTCTACCTCTGAGCTACACATCCATCCATCTATCTGTCTATCTCTATCTATCTATCATCTATCTATATCTATCTATCTATCTATCTATCTATCCATCCATCCATCCATCCATCTATCTATCTATCTATCTAATCTATCTATCATCTATCTATCTATCCATCCTTCTATCATCTATCTATCAGCACTGGGGATTGAACCCAGGGGCATTCTACCACCGAGCTACACCCCCAACCCTATTTATTTTTTATTTTGAAACAGGGTGTCACTAGGTAGCTCAAAGTCTCGCTAAATACCTGTAATCCTTCTGTCTCGGCCTCCCAAGTACTGGGATTACAGACGTGTGCCACCATGCTGGGCTCATTTTTTGTTTTTGAAACAGGGTCTAGCTGGGTTGCTGAGAGTCTTGCTACTTGCTGAGACTGTCCTCAAACCTGTGATCCTTCAGTCTCAGCTTCCCAAGTACTAGGATTACAGGTGTGTGCCACCACACCCAACTTCTTTATTTATTTAACAATTGTTTACTGAGAGTCAACTGCATGCCAGGTACTGCATTCAAAACACAGTATCACTGTCCTTAAATTTCTCATTGTTTAAAAGTCGCTTGTACAAAACCTAATATTCAAGGTCTTGAATAAAGTGCTACAAATGTTCTCTCCTTTCTGTCCAAAGTTTGGTCTATGTTGAAGTGACTACATGCTTTTTTTTTTTTTTTTTTTTTTGCAGTACTGGGGATTGAACCCAGCAGCATTCTACCTCTGAGCTACACTCCCAGCCCTATTTTTTATTCTTTATTTTGAAACAGGGTCTCACTAAGTTGCGGAGGGCCTCACTAAGTAGCTGAGGCTGGCCGCGAACCCCGATCCTCAGGTCTCAGCCTCCCAAGTACTGGGATTACAA
The DNA here is from genome assembly GCA_004027185.1 of Glis glis. Classification (NCBI taxonomy): domain Eukaryota; kingdom Metazoa; phylum Chordata; class Mammalia; order Rodentia; family Gliridae; genus Glis; species Glis glis. The sequence goes on from PVJS01002812.1 coordinate 38,193, forward strand.
GAGTGTGCCACCACGCCCGGTTTATGCTTATGTTTTTCTGGGGTGAGAAACTCTTTTTGCTATAGCTCTCTGTTGGGAAGCGCAGGCTGTTCAAGTCCTCCACGTCTCATTGTCCCTCTGGCTTTCTTTCACCCAATCCACTCTTCAGGAAGAAAACTGATGGACGTCAAACTCAAGGTCTAGGATATAAGTTGACCCTGCTGTCAGGGCAGGAAATTTCAGTGTAGCATTTGAAAAAAATCTCCAAGTTCCTGCTCCCCACAAAACCTTTCTCTTTCTTTTTAGAATGCTACCCACATGGCTCTCACAGACTGTGTCAGGGCGGCCTCCCACTCAAAGGGTAGACACTTCCCTCATGTGAGTGAAGATCCGGCATGATCAGAGTGATCAGAGTGAGATTCAGAGACAAGTAGGACAAGAATGCGTGGCTTGGACTAGATGCTTCGTTTTAAGAGAAAAAAAAAAGCTGGGTGTGGTGGCACATGTTTGTAATCCCAGTACTTTGGGAGGCGGAGACCGGAGGATCCGGGTTCGCGGCCAGCCTCAGCTCTCTCTCGCTCTCTCTCTCTCTCTCTCTCTCCCTGTCTCTCTCTCTACTTAGTGAGGCCCTCCGCAACTTCGTGAGACCCAGTTTCAAAATAAAGTATAAAAAATAGGGCCGGGGGTGTAGCGCGGAGGTAGAACGCCCCTAGGTTCAATCCCCGGTACCGCAAAAACAAAAAACAAAAAATAAAAAAACTGACTACTTTTCCCAGAAGCCCTTACCTCCATCTCTTTTATTTTTAATATTTTGGTGGTACCGAAGATTGAACACAGGGACATTCTACCTCTGAGCTACACCCCCAGCCCTATTTTATTTTTATTTTGAAACATTGTCTTGCTAGGTTGGTGAGAGTCTCACTACTTGCTGAGGCTGTCCTTGGACCTGCGATCCTCCTGTTTCGACCTCCCAAGTACTGGGATTACAGGCATGAGCCATCACATGCAGCTACCTCCATCCTTTGGTACGTGACTTATTCGTTCACCATGAGATGTGAAGACCTAGAGATATTTGTTAAGGTTTGGTCCAAAGAAACTCCTTAGCTCTCCTTTTGGTCTAACTAACATTAGGCTATATTAACATCTAGTCTCTTGTGGTCAGGCTGAGTCTCCAGGGCCATAGGGTCTATACCATGGCTCCTGGCTATGTGTAGAGTTCCTTGTGTAGACACTACCGATATATTGTGCAGACTCCAGAGCTCAAAATTGTATCCACCTCACTCACCTGCAAGGAAAATAGCCTTGTCTTAAAGCAAAATAAAACAATGTAAAACGAACACTTTTGATAACTTTATTTTCACACTCTCTGGTCCGTTTGCCATGGAAAATTCACAGAACAAAAGAAACCAATCAAGCACACACAAAACACAGGACACTAGCCATGTGATTCTCCACCAGGGCCAACCTAGTAATCTGAATCGAGGGATTATATTGAAAAAGTCCTTAAGTTTAATTTTTTTGGTGTTAGGAATTGAATCAAGGGACATTCTACATCCAAGCTACAACCCCAGATCCACTGTATTTTTTTATTTGGAAACAGGGTCTTGCTAAATTGCTGAGAGCCTCGCTACGTTGCTGAGGCTAGCTTCGAACCCGTGATCTTCCTGTTTCAGTCACCCAAGTACTGAGATTACAGATATACACCATCATGCCTGGTTCTGAAGTTTTAAGAATTCAACTTGGACGATGGGAGTTGAGGTTGAAAACTTTCAGTTGTAAAATTAAAGCCTAATACTATACTACTACAAACTGGGTTAGGAAACATCTGTCGTCATGGAAACAAAAAATTATAAACAGCAAGCCTTTCTCTCAAGTAGCTCTAATCAACTAACAGATCCCACCCTTTCAGGAGCTGTTAATACTCTTGGTTTACTTTTGCTCATCTTAAAACTTCACGATCTCACGTCATTCATGACAGGTGTTGGGGGTCTACGAGTGAACCTGAAGAGTTAACTGCCATTATTATTGTAGGTATTTTACAATTACTGAAATAATTACCTTTATTTTTTTAATAACAACAGTAAAGCATATTACTATAGTTCCTCAGTGTTAAAACGACAGCCCTAAACTGGGGCAACTGAAATTGCAATCATAATTTTCCGGAATTGACAATATTTGCTAAATAGACTACTTGAAGAGAAGGGAGTTATACACATGGGAAATAAATAGGAGATTATAATTTAAGGATGGTGCAGCTTCAACAGTGAGTTCAAAAGTGAAAGCCGGAAACGAGCAGCTGCCTAGGTTTTTTGCTTTCTTGTTGGGGAGAGGTTTGACTACACAGAGGTAGCTGAAATTTTGCTGATCTGAAAACAGGAGCTTAAGTACTGACCGCTATTGGTATAGCAACACCCTCATTTTGAAAGGTGTTAGAAGCATCTTTTAGACTTTAGGTTTGTATGTTTGTTTGTTTGAGTTTATTTTTTATTTTTTTTTGTGTGTGTGTATGTGTGGGTGGGGGTTTGGTACTGGGGATTGAACCCCAGGGTATTCTACCTCCGAGTTACAACCCCCACCCTATTTTTACATTTTTTTTTTAATTTGGAAACAGGGTCTCACTAAGATGCTGAGAGCCTTGCGATGTTGATGAGGCTGGCCTTGATCCTGCCATCCTCCTGTCTCAACCTCCCAAGTACTGGGGTTACAGGATGCGCCACCACACCTGGCCATATGTTTGCTTTTCTAAGGGCAATCAAATCAAATAAATTGAAGGGGAATTCCCATATTAATGGAGTCATTAAAATACTACTGAAGAAGCCTTTCCAAAACAATGTGGAAAAGACAATCAATTCCTCTAGGATGTGGGGTGTTAGGTTCGTGTTTATGTAACAGTGAACACACCTGGCCCTGTCAGAGTGTCACAAAGTTAGTAACCATGCCAAAACAATTAGGGCGACAGACCACAGAGCGTGTGATGTCTGTGTTCCTGCCTTCGGCTCCAGGTTTTTTTTGAAAATCACCATCTTCCCTCTCCCCCCATAAGACTTATTGAGGGAAAATAAAAGTACTTTGAAAGATTTATGTCTTATGTTACTGAAAACAGCAATGAAACAGAAACATTACCAATGTTGAAACCTGAACACTCATCGAGGACAGGATGATACGGAAATATTAAAAACAACAACCCAAATTGCTAGGAAAACAATTTCAACTCCCCTCCCAAGGTCATATGGTATCAATTTTGGAAACCACATTTCCCCCCTGGGAAGCACAGCTGTGCGAGCTTTTGCGTATCCACAGCATTAGGAACATATTTAATGGCAGAAAGGCAGTAGGATTTTTGGAGATGAGCTAACAAGCATATACCTGGATGGAAGGATGGATGGATGGATGGATGGATGGATGGACGGACGGACAGATGGATGGACGGGTGGATGGGTGGACGGGTGGGTGGACGGGTGGGTGGGTGGACGGGTGGGTGGATGGATGGATGGATGGATGGATGGATGGACGGACGGACGGACGGACGGACGGATGGATGCTGGAGGACAGAGTAAATAGGTATCAAAGGAGAATGCAAGATGATGAGGTAACTTCCTAATTATGTGCCCCTAACTACACACACACACTTTGCGATCAGCTTGCCTCTGAAATTTCATTAGCAACCCAGAGAAGGGAGACCTCCGTGGACAGCTTGGCAGTGGTCTGCCTCAGCACAGAGGGAACAACGAGAAGCCAAAGAAAGTAGGCGCAAGCAGCGGGCAGATTTAGAAATAATAGGAACACCAGATGCGCCCTATGGCCGCGCTCAGAGAGCGCGAATCCCCGGGGTTTATTTCGGACACTGCTTCTGGGAGCCCCACCTCCTCTGGTCACAGTCTCCTATTCCTGTGCACTGTGTTTACAGAATGGGCTTGTGTTTCACCTAGACAAAGTGAAACCTGAAGAGCCGTGGGCTGAGCTGTGTGGGAAAAATAAAATCGCCTCTGCTAACGAAGGTGGGGGATCTGCTAAATATGTATATCCGTAATTTAGGTGTGGGTGGCAGGAGCTAGTCACATGTCAGAAGAAGGTTACTGTCCTAAGTGGGTTAATAAGCCAGGTATGGTGGTGCAGGCCTGTAATCCTAGTATTTGGGAGGCTGAGACACGAGGATGGCAGGTTAGAGGCCAGCCTCAGTCACTTAGCGAGACGCCCTCTACAACTTAGTGAAACCCTGTTTAAAAAAGAAAAAAAAAAATGGGCCAGGGGTATAGCTCAGAGGTAGAATGCCCCAGGGGTTCAATCCCTAGTAGTACAAAAATAGATAGATAGATGGATAGATAGATAGATAGATAGATAGACAGGTTAACACATGTTAAGTGGGTTCTAGCCAAGGAGACAGTGCCCCTGTGAAAATACAACAAGGGGGTTCATGGGGCAATTTTTAATTCGTTAACTGGCCATTACTGATGGGCCTGTTTGGGTTTTTGTTTGTTTGCTTTTAAGACAACAAGAGGCAAGGAGGGCAGCTAGCTGGGCTGGCTGGAGGAAGAGGCTTCTTGTTTTGTTTCTTTCATTCTCAAAACATTCAAAACTCAGAGAAGAAGGGCGAAACAAATCATGAGGCCATGTATGTATGAAACCATGCATTATTAAAACGACTCTAAATGGGTCCTTAATTTAAATAAAGACGGTCATTTTAGGAAACCACGCATCTCAAGAACGAGAAGGGACAGGATGTTATTCTGACCTGAGATAGAAAAGGTGGATGGCTTTGCTAGCAGCCAGCTGAATATCAAGCTGCCCTTGACTTTTATTAAAATTCAGATATGTCTCTAATGCTGGATGGGTCTCTACTTCAATTATTTACAGCCCCGCATTTCTATTGGTTAAAGATAGGAGAAAGGAGCACACTGGGCAAAATTCACTTCTAATATTTACACTCGGCCTAATATTTTAGATCAGTCAGCAAAAGCAATCCCTTCTCTTCTGCACTGTGTAAATGAAGGCAGGGACCACCTTCGCCAAAACCTGAACGATGAACAAAGCAACACAGGTTAGGGGTCTTGTTGCGAAAAATATCAATTTTACTATGAGTGGACGACCTACCTTACTCTATCAATTTTTTTTTTTTTTGCGGTCCCGGGGATTGAACCCAGGGGCGTTCTACCTCCGCGCTACACCCCTGGCCCTATTTTTTTATACTTTATTTTGAAACCAGGTCTCACAAAGTTGTGGAGGGCCTCATTAGGTATATAGAAAGAGAGAGAGTGAGAGAGAGCTGAGGCTGGGCACGAACCCGGATCCTCCGGTCTCTGCCTCCCAAAGTACTGGGATTACAAGCGTGCGCCACCACGCCCGGCTACTCTATCAATTTTAATATAAAGGACCTTAATGCAGGCATTGGGGGAAAATATAGGAACTCTCCCTTCCCTTCCCTCCCTCTTTTTTTTTTATGGTACTGGGGATTGAACCCAGGAGCATTTTTCCTCCTAGCTATACCCCCGCCTTTTTTTTTTTTTTATGGTCAAAGAGTCTAGCTAAGTTGCAGAGGGCCTTGCTATGTTGTTGAGGCTGGCCATGAACTTGCGATCCTCCTGTCTCAACCTCCCAAGTACTAGGACTACAAGGGTGCCCCACCATGCCCGGACGCCCCTCTTTCCATATTAAATCAAGTCTTCATTGTATAGGTGCCACTTGCATTGTTGTTCGACTTATGCAAATAAATAAACACACTTTTAGGGGAGCTCTGATGGTGTCCAGCTATAGTATTATTTTGTGCAAAATCGATTTTAACTTAACGTATGTCTATTATTTCATCGACCCCTTCAGGCCAATCCTTACTCTGACATGTGGCTCTCAATAGGACACAGGAACCTCTGCTGCCACCTGCCATCATGGCTGCTCAGGAGGAAGGCAGCCTCCCCTTGTGTGTGAGCCCAGGCAAGGCGACAGGTGTTCATGAAAATGGGCTTTCTTTCTCTCTTTCTTTCTTTCTTTCTTTCTTTCTTTCTTTCTTTCTTTCTTTCCTTCCTTCCTTCCTTCCTTCCTTCCTTCCTTCCTTCTTTTCTTTTCTCTTCTCTTTTTTCTCTCTTCTCTTCTCTTTTTTCTCTCCTCTCTTCTCTTCTCTTCTCTTTTTTCTCTCTCCTCTCCTCTCCTCTCCTCTCCTCTCCTCTCCTCTTCTTTATGTGTGGTCCTGGGGGTTGAATCCAGGGGCATTCTACCTCTGAGCTACACTCCTAGCAATATTTTATTCTTTATTTTTGAAACAGAGTCTTGCTAAGTGGCTGAGGGCCTGACTAAGTTGCTGAGGCTGACCATGAACCTGTGATCTTCTTGTCTCAACCTCCTAAGTACTGGAATTTCAAGCACGTGCCACCACGCCCGGCTGAAATAGGTTTTCAAGTGACACGGACACACAATCTCCACTCTGCTTTCTGGAGATAATAATTAGGACAATGTCCTCCTAACAGAACCAGCATATGCTGATCATAAGTTTCTTCAACTCACATTCTACATTCAACACAAGAGAAATCCTCTCGCCGCACATATATTGCCATGTGATTATGAAAGGCTGAACCCCATCATTTTAACAGGCCTACTCCACTTAACAAAGGCATCCTGGTTTATATTCATAGAAGTCACACTCAAAAAGGCTTATGGGGACAAGCTTTTGCACCAGCATTTTATTTTTTAATGACTACAGAAGCTCTTGGGGCTCATCATATTAAAAGAAACAAAAAAGGAGGGAAGCAGTGTTGGTTTTTAATTACTTCTACCTCTGAATCAGCCATCTTCATGGCGAGAGTTCTTTAAATATTTAGAAACAAATGAAAATTCAACCTTTTTGTCTTGTCCAGACATTCGTTCTCTGTCGGCATCGCTCCTACAGGTTTCGTGTCGGTGTGTCACCACTGTGCGTACACAGCCAGAGCACATAAAAGCTGTGATGCCTGTCCCCAAGCATCATCCTTTGCAAAAACAAAAACCTGAATCTGTGCGCTGTGGTGCACACCTGTAATCCCAGTACCTGAGAGGCCCAGACAGGAGGGTCTCACGTTCGCGGCCAGCCTCAGCAACTTAGCAAGGCCCTCCGCAATTTGGCAAAGCCCTATTTCAAAACAAAAAATAAAATAGGACTGGGGGTGTAGCTCAGTGGTAGAATGCCCCTGGGTTCTATCACCAGTACCAAAAATCAATCAATCAATCATCAATCAAGGAAACAAACCAAGCCAAAAAAAAAAAAACCTCTGAAAATTCCAAGTAAAACTTTCTCTCGAATCCATCACTTCCCTCCTTTTCCTTCCTATGCTCATCACCCTGTATATCTTTGTACCTAATCACAGGGCCTGCCACATACACAGGGGCAGGGATAGTAAAGAGATCAGGTAGATAAATAGGATATAGTAATCTCTCCTAGTTTAAGCACGGCTCTAATGCAGTGATTTCCAATGATTTTTATTAAGGCCCCATGCAATCTGAATATCAATTTGGACAGGTACATTTGCCAAATCAGGTCCATCGTCTTCTTTCAAATCAACACACCATTCTGATTTCACTCTGTTGTCCTGTGCCAGGGCAGGCCTCCGGGAGGCCGCTGTGCCGGCTGACGTTTCACCTCCGGGTGTCAGGGAGCTCAGGCGAACGTAACACGATGGGACAGGTACACTCTGGGATGTGGCTGTGGGTTGTAAGTGCAAGATGAGCTTTCCAAAGACATGGAGAGTCAAGTCGCCTCTGGCTGCGTAGAGGGACGGGATCCTGGACAAACTTTGCCAATCATAAGAAAGAGTTCATTATTTAGGAATGTGGATGGCCACAATTCACAGATAGCATGTGTGAGCTTCCGGCCACCAGGGGATGGTGGAATGTGTTTGTGTGATCCAGTGATATTCTTCTCCAGCCTACTTTGTGTGTGATTTCACTCAGCCAGCTAAGAACGAGTCCGGAAACACACAGGATGCGCAAGGGACACAAAGGGCAAAGGGAAAATAAAGTTTCTTGTTTAGATTGTAGCAAAAGCCTTTCCTCCCTTTTTATTACGCAAGGTTGGCTTGCTCAGACCTAAAATACACTTCTGCTTATCATTTTATTTTTTAGAATACGTGTGTAAAGATATGGAGATGTTTCTTAAGTTTAAAGTTACCCTGGTAAGAATCTTAATTACGCTTTGGCTCCTTTTGGGAAATTATTTTTTTTTGTCTTTTCTCTTTGGTACTGGGGATTGAACCCAGGGCATTGTACTTGCAAGGCAAGTGTTACACCACTGAGTTACATCCCAGCCCCCTTTGGGGAAACTTTATATAAATGTGTATAAAATAGCCCTAAGGAGGTGCCATTATTCAAATCATTCATTCATTCATTCATTCAAATGAGTCTCTATAAAATACTGTAAGACATATCTAGGAAGTGTAATGAATGGAAAAGAGGGAGGGTTTTGATGGTGGCCAAACCCAAGTTCAAATCTGAGCTCTGCTGTTGTCTTGATCTGTAATCCTGGGCTAGTCACTTAGGGACCCAGGTCCCTCAGATAAAGAATGACTCCAGTGAGAGCGCGCTCGCTCGCTCTCTTTCTCTCTCTCTCTGTGAGAAACCGTACAGGTTTTTTTTTTGGCACTAAGGATTGAACCCAGGGGCATTCTACCTCTGAGCTATACCTCCAGCCCCATTTTATTTTTTATTTTGAAACAAGGTATCACTAAGTTGCTGAGGGCCTCACTAAGTTGCTGAGGCTGGCCTTGAACCTGTGATTCTCCTTTCTCAATCTCCCAAGTACTGGGATTATAGGCATATGCCACCACACCTGGCTCAATTTTACAAGTTTAGCAGCACTTGGAAAGAGTACAGATAGTCTCCCAAGACACTCTCTGATTTTAAAGTGATATCTAATAAATGGGGAAAATGTATAAAGAATAATTGTTTCCCATACAAAGTAAACAGGCAGCATATAATATATATATATATATATATATATATATATATATATATATATATATATATTTGGCACTGGGGATTGAACCCAAGGGCAAGGGCATTCTACCTCTGAGCTACACCCCAGCCCCATTTTTTATTCTTTATTTTGAAACAGAATCTCACTAAATTGAGGAGGGCCTCACTAAGTAGCCGAGGCTGGCCATGAACCCGGTTCCTCCAGTCTCAGCCTCCCAAGTACTGGGATTACAAGCATGTGCCACCACGCCCAGCCTAAAATCCACATTTTAAATGCAAGCTACACAGCTAACATTACCACAAGCACCCAGCATGCTAAATAATGATTAAATTAATGTTGATCAATCATGATCACCATTAAGCATCATTTTTAGCCTCAGCTAAAAAGGAAGAAAAATTAATAGAGCCACTTGTTATCTTCTATAGAGGTCTGGCTGGATTTTTGAAAGCTCATTTGGTTTACTTGTGGTCGCAGGAGTTCCCTGTTTATGATCGCCTCTCTGCAGTCACCCACAGCTCACCTCCCCTCTCTACTTCCTGCCTTCTGTACCCCTCACCCTCCTTCAGTAGCTGATGTGAGAATATAGATTTCCCAGAGCAATTCTACCTTTGGATATCTCCACCCCACCAATTGGTTCTGGGCGAACAATTTTACCTGCTTCTCATATTAAATGTGACCACTCGCCAGGCAATCACGTTTTCAAATGTGGGAGCCCTACCTACAACCTGCTATTATTTGCTCTGTCAGCAGAAAACGTCTTGCAGGGATGTCCGCGCCTCCCCAAGCCCCAGCAGACCCATCTGCAGCCCAGCCAGCTCTTTCAATGAGACATAAAAGTATCTCTGCCACACAGATGCCCGAGCCTCATTTATGGAGCAATTACAAAACTTGAGCCGCAGCGGTGTATTACATTTGCTCAGTTTTGTATTTTTAGCCCAGGCTTTTTCCTTTCATGGATTATGGTAAATACAACATTTGCTTCCGGAATGTGGGACTTGCTGGGATCATAAAGGAAAATGCCTAACAAGCAGATTACCTTTGGCGTGATAGGCAGGCAGACAGTTACGCTAAGTGGCTGGATTTAGTCACATTCAAATTCTATGAAGCTGCCTCGCCTACACCACAGAAATAAACAGGAGACTTTTGGTGCTGAATGTATTTTTCAACTCCCCACCTCTTGATCGGGACCTTCACTGGGGGTGCTTTTTAAAAAGTAAATAAATAAATACGGTCTATGTTTCTCTCCGTGTGTCCCTGAAGTTGCTTTCCTTTGTTAAGCATTTTGTAATCTTGTAATCTGCTTTTTCTCTACATCAAGCTAAGGCAGGAATGTCTGGGAGAGTAAAGTTAAATAAGCACTTTCATATTACTACAAACGACACACTTTGCATGATACAGCACCAAACAGTACACATTTTCCATGTCGCACTGTGCTTGTCCCAAGCGATGACATTCCTTATGACTTTATATCCCATGGCTAAACCTATTAATACATCAAACTAAAATTTGTATATTTTGCCTAATTGCCCAGCTACATAGATCATTATGAGCATAAGGGACAATTTTTTTTCCTCTCTTACTAGAAGCCTGCTGCTTTTCTGACCTTGCCGTAAATTAGTCAGATACTGAGTTGTAAATGTAGCACTACAAATGTCTTTCAGAGGCAATTACTGTGGAACTTCGCTCCAACATTATGAAATGTGGCATTTTCGCTAGATAATGTCCATATTAAACACACCATCAGAGGCCTAGAGAAGAGAGTGAATGAAACGAAAAATGTATTGTGCCACAAAGCGTTAACCACAGACATGCCCTCAGTAGCTTCCTCGTCCAAAGTGGTGCCACTGATAGAGGGCTGTGCTGTAAATAGGATTATTTTAAGGGCTCACTTCTGCAAGTCTGTGCATTTTATTTGATAGTTTCCCCTTTTTGAGGTACAAGGTAAAGACATTTACCATTGTGAAATTTTGTTTTTCAGATTCAGGGATAGCCTTTAAAGAGAAATGTATTTTAATAAAAGTGGACAACAGATGCAAAGACAGGTGTAGCGACTTCTTTTTTTTTTTTTTTTTGTGGTACCGGGGATTGAACCCAGGGGCGTTCTACCTCCGCGCTACACCCCCGGCCCTATATTTTATCCTTTATTTTGAAACTGGGTCTCACGTAGTTGTGGAGGGCCTCACTAAGTAGAGAGAGAGAGAGAGAGAGAGAGAGAGAGAGAGCGAGAGAGCTGAGGCTGGCTGGGAACCCTGATCCTCCGGTCTCTGCCTCCCAAAGTACTGGGATTACAAGTGTGCACCACCACGCCCGGCCCTAGGTGTAGCGACTTCTAATGTACATGTTTAAGGGGTACTAAAGAGATGGATGCAAAGGCAAGACGAAGACTGGTGCCTTTGACAGGAATTGCAAAATGGAAGAAACAACATAAAACACTGGGGGCATGATAAACTGTGAGGGGATCTGAAGTTATTGATGGGAAGTAAACAAGAGATTAGAAATAAGAAGAGAAAAAAATGGCATGTGTATAAGAAAAAGTCCAACTAGTTCATCTGGGGTGAAAAATCATTCGAAATGCAGATATCCTAAGTCTTGAAGGTGAGAGGCAGACAAGTCAAGAACTATCTAGCCTGAGGGGAGTAATCTAGACCAAAAAAAAAAAAATGTAACTTGAAGTGAAAAGAATAATTATGGAAATCTTTAGCTGTAGTGGCAGATTCCGTAGGACCTGAAAAGAAGTAAATTTGTTTTTCTACAAGTCTAACATTTCAAAGGTTTAAGGTTTTTTCAACACATCAGAATCGTGACAATTAAAGAACAGTGACATATTTCACTGAACTGGACGTATGGATTATGAAAAGGTGACATAAACAAGACAGGAATTGGTGGGCTGAGGGGAAAAAATCCTTACCATCTCAAATATGGAAGGTATGTGACATGAAAGAGTGACAACTGTGGGCACATAACAAATAAGAGGACAAAATAAAGAACAAGAACGAGGGCAGTCGGGCACGGTGGCACATGTCTGCAATCCCAGTACTTCGGAAGCTGAGATAGAAGGACTGAAGGTTCAAGACCAGACTCGGCAACTTAGTGAGACCCTCAACAACTTAGTGAGACCCTGTTTCAAAATAAAAAATAAAATGGGTCTGGGGGTGTAGCTCCGTAGTAGGATGCTCCTGGGCTCAATCCCCAGAACCAAACCAAAAACAAAAAAAAACAAAATAGACAAACAAAAACAAACAAATGAAACAAGTTCCCGCTCAAGAGGGAGGGCATGTCTTGCCTCTTCTAGAATGTCTTCCTACCTGACTTTTCGTCTCACCTGTCTATTCATTCCTTGCACCAGTACACCCACTCTCTAATTTAGACTTTTAATCTTGACTCTAAAGTTCTTTACTGTTGGATCCCATTGACAATTCCAATTCTTTTCCTATTTCCCCTCCAAGAACCCTGGGGCACAAAGTTTTATTCTGTTTTCTGCCTCTGCACATCTCTTCATTCATTCACTTTCTCGCCCTGGAATTAGCTTCTCACTCCATCAAGAAGCAAACCATCAGCCGGGTGTGGTGGTGCACGCCTGTAATCCCAGTACTTGGGAGGCTGAGACAGGAGGGTCGCAGGTTCAAGGCCAGCCTCAGCAACTTAGCAAGGCTCTCAGCAACTTAGCAAAACTCTGTTTCAAAATATAAAGTAAAATAGGACTGGGGGTGTAGCTCAGAGGTAGAATGTCCCTGGGTCCAATCCCCAATACTGAAAAAAAACCACATTTTCATGCAAAAGATAGAGACTGATCAATTCTTCTACAAACTCATCATGTAGTTTGTGTCTAGATCAGCCATCTGATCACGATCACATTTAATACAATCTCACATATATTTACCTTATATATCTACTTAATTATGTTGCCAGCATTTAACAAACAGGACAGTACAGTATAGTCACAAGACCTCATGCCCAGGAGTCCAAAGACCCTGTTTGGAATGCCATCTCCTTACTTATAAAGAGTGTTACAATCTTTCATTTATAAAGTGTCAGTTACTCTATGACAGCTCACACATGTTTCAAGGATCTAAAGAGATATTATTGTATGTGAAAATACTCCAGGAGCTATTAAGACACTGCGCCATACACTCTGTTCTGCTCTTATCTTTCTTCCCAAATAGACTCTCAGTGTCTTGAGGGCAGGAACAAGGTCTGACAGTGCTCTCTTCATTTGTCAAGGCATCTCACGGGCAACAGGAACTAATTAAATACGCAATGATTAATTAGTCTTCACTTCAAAGTCAATGGCCAAAGGGCCCGAGGAGCCAGGCCTGTTGCTTTTGTATTCTCCCCCATTCCAGGACTGTCTAGTCTAAACCACGCTAATTCATTTTCCACTTGGCTCCCAGAGGAATCTTTGAAGAATGTAAATCTGCCTATTGTTCCAGCTCCTTAGAATTCTTTTTTCCTTTTGTGGTCCTGGGGATTAAATTTAGGGGCCTTCTACCTCTGAGCTATACCACCAGCCCTTTTTTATTTTTTTGTTTTAAAACAGGGTCTGGCTAGATTGCTGAGAGTCTCACTCTGTTGCTAAGGCTGTCCTTGAACGTGTGATTCTCCTGTATCAGCCTTTCAAGTACTGGGATTACAGGCATGCACCACCATGCCAGGTTTCTTAGGATCTTTTAAAGCCCCATTAGATAGCTTCAGATTCCTCAGAAGGATCAAGGCTTTTTAGGAGCTGGCTGGTGGCTAATCCTCCAGCCTTACTCTTACCACACCATCCCCCTCAGAGTCTCTGCTCCAGGCATGCTAGTCTACCCACTGGTCCCAAAGGTGCCAACTCACCCTTCCCCTGTCTTCCACTGTGGGACTGCCCCTCACCTCCATCGATTTGGCCAAATCTTACTTGACTCTGAAACACCCTGCAGGGAACTCCTCTACTCCACCCTGTAACTCCAGCGCAGACTGGGCCACCCTGGGCCCTGAACCATAGCTCCAGGTATATGACTCAGACATAGATTTCCTGCCAAAGGAGTCAAGCGTTCAGATTTCCATTCCCAGAGCTTGCATAGTGTCTGGCGCATGCTGAATATTCAGAAATTGCGACTGAACAAACACGCATAGACTCAATATTTTATGAATGAATAAAAATGCCGTAAGTTAGTAGCGTGTATGTGTGTGTGCGTGCACGGTACTGGAGATTGAACCCAGAGGCATTCTATATCTGAGCTACACCTCCAGTCCTTCTTGTTTTGAAACAGGGTCTCGCTAGGTTGCTGAGATTCTTGCTCAATTGCTGAGGTTGGCCTCGAACCTGTGATTCTCCTGTCTCAGTCTCCCAAGTACTGGGATTACTGGCATAAGCCACCACACCCAGCTCAATAGCTCTATTTTTGAATGCAAATAAGTGATGGGCATTATTCCAGATAATTAAAATTTAACAAATGTGGGGACATTAAGTCTCAAGGAGCTAACTTTATAGGTGACAAAACAAGTAGAATGCAGTATTTTGTACATCCCTTTAATATACCAAACATTTTTTCATGATTAAAAGTATGCATTCATAAAATGCCATGAGTCTTGTCAAAGCCAATTCAACCACGGGAGAGAACTGCATGAGGCTAAAAGGTGGACAGACTGGAGATTATTCTATGCTGACAGTATTTCTTTTTTTTTTTTAATTTTTTTTTTTTTGCGGTACCGGGGATTGAACCCAGGGGCATTCTACCTCCGCGCTACACCCCCGGCCCTATTTTTTATACTTTATTTTGAAACAGGGTCTCACAAAGTTGCGGAGGGCCTCACTAAGGAGAGAGAGAGAGAGAGAGAGAGAGAGACAGGGAGAGACAGCGAGAGAGCTGAGGCTGGCCGCGAACCCGGATCCTCCGGTCTCCGCCTCTCAAAGTATTGGGATTACAAGCGTGCGCTACCACGCCTGGCTGTTGACAGTATTTCATAGGGAAACATACTAGACAGTTGGAACAGGCCACTTCATCATCAAAATATGACATCTACATAGAATTCCTGACGTTCTGGATGTTTCTAACTGGGGAAGAGTAAAAGTGAACCAAGTAGATTCCTTTAAGGCAAGTTTAGTTAGTGTTAGGTGTTTCTGATTAAGCCATGAGGCAGTTGTTCAAAAGAAAGTATAGGTTTGATGCTATCCTGTTTATTAATTCTTATCAAAGTTTTACTTTGGGGGTCTTATTAAGGAAGTCTCTACTAGTACTGGGGAGAGCTGGTCCTGTGTTTTCTGCTGGTAATTGCAATATCTGCTGGTAATTGCTGGTCTAATATCTAGGTCTTTGATCCATCTTGAGTTGACTCTTGTGCAGGGTGAGAGGGTGGGGTCTTCATTCATCTACATAAGGATATCTAGTTTTCCCAGAATGATTTGTTGACAAGGCTGTCTTTTCTCCAGCATATGTTTTTGGTTCCTTTGTCAAAAATCAATTGGCTATAAGTATGAGGGTGTGTGTGTGTGTGTGTGTGTGTTGTGGTGCTGGGGATTAAGCGCAGGGGTATTCTACCTCTTAGCTACACCCACCGCCATTTTTATTTTTTGTTTTGAAACAGGGTCTCATTTGGTTGCTGAGAGTCTCACTACATTGCTGAGGCTGTCTTTGAACCTGCGCTCCTGTGTCTCAGGCTCCCAAGTACTGGGGTTACAGGCGTGCGTCACCATGCCTGTTTCTAAAAATTTAGATTTACAGCTAAAATGTGATGATACCTAAAATAAACAATAGGGTTTAAAGACAGAAACAAGCTACACAATTCTGGTAATTTTTTTTCTTATTGAAAACTACTCTTTTCAGGATAAGCTCCACGTTCATTCATTTCCGTTTCCTTACAAGTAATATCCTCCGAAGCATTACTATTTCTACAGATATTCTCTATACAAGGTGGTTGAGAAATTCTCAATATGATGATGGTAATTCATTTTCATGACTTAAGTAATTGAGCCTATCTTTGCAGTTATTAATTATAATTACATTATATTGTACTTTCCAAAGAAAATAGAATAAATAGAATATAATCGCTCTAACCATACTGTAAAAAAAAACAGTAATTACACATTAGCTCCCATCAGTTTAGTCGCATACCATGGCGCTTAATGCCTTCGATATGTTTCAAGCTCGTGTTAAATGGGAAGTACTGACTTTCCCTCTTAGACTTGATAATTTATGGCCCTTTTCAGTCACAGCACCCAAGGTTCCATCTTAAATCATTATAAATTGTTTAGGAGGGAGAACGCCGCTCTGTTTAACACGCTCAGGAGATGGTCTCCTATTGAACACATGCCATTCATTTTAGTGTCCTGGCTTCCTTCAGGAGAATGAGGTTTGAAATCCAATCAACAAAGGCACCTGGCGGCACCTGCCCAAATATTTTTAAAACAGAAAGTCGACAGCATGTCTTCAGGCTAATCCTTCCTGTTTGATTAGACATTCCTTGAAGGTTAGGTTCATTTTGGTAACCACCACAGTGCCCAGCACAGCATCTTGTACATTATAAGCTCTTGGCATATAAAAAGAGCATGAAAAAAAATGTTTCTTTTTCAGGACAAACATGGAGGAGTTATCTGTCTTGCATAGTAATGGCTGTTCAGAAAATTTCCTATGTTTTAGCTGAAAGTTAGGCCTGGAATGCCCAGGAAATATCCAACATGGTCAAATTACCACTGGGACTTCAGCCTGATCTTGAAGACAAAGATAATTCCAATTTGTATGTCTCACTTTCCCAGAAATGGTCTCATATCTCATGTGTAGACATCTCCAAAAAATAGCTGCTAGAAAGTAAAAATTCTACAATCATTACTGTCAATATTTCAAGGGCTTTTTGTGGGAACTGTTATATTCTCTTTCAGTATAGTTTCACATTATGCTAATTTTATTCAAATTATTATTTTAATGTACAAGAAAGAACATTTGGGGTTTTAAATTTGCATTTAAGAAACATAATTAATTTTATTTAAAGTATTCCCAAGTTGAGATTCATCTATCATCTAAGTCTGCTTCCCCCAAACCCCATCTTTTCAGGGTGTAACTGATAAATTGTTCAAATTATTTTTGCCATCTTAAATTGAGCGTATATTGGTTGGTATATGCACTATGAATTACTAAATAATGCATTTGTGAATTCCTGCTCTTCTTTGGCTATAGAGTACAAGGAAACACATTTGAAGCTTATCTCTAAATACTTAGATTTTGGATAATTAAAAGAATATGGATAACTCTATTTTTAAAAGTTTACACAGTTGTTGAGCTACACATAGAAATGGTTATTGAAAAAGATCAATAATTGATTGTGTAGAACCTAATTTGTCTTGCAGATTATCATGAAGTAATGAGAGTCAATATTTACTTAGTGCTCCCTGCACACCAAGCCTTTGGGTAAGAACTTAACATCTATTCATTTATTTAATATTTTCTATAGCCCTATAAGGTAAGTACTAATATTCAGGCCATTTTATAGATAAGGAAACTGAGTCTAAGAAAAACATGTCCCATGGCCACCCAGTATGGGGAGAAAGCCCAGAAATAAACACTGTCTGACTCCAACACCCAAGCTCCTAAGAACAGGACTATACAAACCTCCACCCTCTGCAGGTTATGAGGATCCAACTCTCAAAGAAAGTACTTATGCTCAGTACATAAAGCACATGGAGAGATCTGAGGAGAGCTAGTGAAGAGTGTTAAGTAGAATGTTTCTAACTCACTTTATTGACCTTTTTAAAATTCCCAAGAGAATAGCCTGTTATTCCAGTACAGGGGAGACTGAGCCAGTAGGATCACATGTTCACAGTCAGCCTCAGCAATTTAGCCAGGCTCTTTGCAACTTATTGAGAAAGACCCTGTTTCAAAATAAAAAATAAAATAGAGATGGGGGTGTAGCATGGAGGTAGAATGCCCCTGGGTTCAATCTCTAGCACCAAAAAAAAAAAAAAAATACCAAGAGAGTATATTCTATTCTCCTCTGGAAAGCCAACCTACAGCAATGTCTAGTACCTTAAATGACTACAAATATTCTCATACCATTTAGTTGGATTACTCTATTCTGAGACCGTATTACACATTCTCAGCACGTTCTTCTTTCTATTTTTCATACATGTGCATGGTCTACATACATAGATATATGTGTATATACTCATACATATAAGCCATATATATGTATTCAAATTAGGCAGCATTTTGAGAAGGAGGAACTACATATATTTATCTGAATATACCTCTACATCACTAGGTAATTAACGTTTGCTATATGGTTGGGTAACATTAAGTCAAGCACAATGACAAGCTATCAGAAGCAGAGGTGGCCTGTGTTCCAAAAATTCCAAATGGCCTACAGTGGAAGACTGGACCATGTTAAGAGGGAGATCTGACATCATAAACTTCAAAATAAATACTAGAAGCAGGATGGAATCTACATGTGGAAAATTCCAGTGGAAGGAGAAGAACAGGAAACAAACAACAACATCCCAAAACATTGCTATTTATTCTATCATTCACTTAGCAACCCATCATGCACTGGGCTCTGGATTCTTTTGTGTTTTTCTACTGAATTATCTGACTCCTCTGCTATCATTTAATGTTTCATACACTGTTTTCCTAACTAGAACAGCAGATCCTTTGGAGCCCAGGAACCATATTATATTCTCTATCATCTCAAGTGCTTACCACAGTGCCTTTCTCCCAGGAACTGAATAAATATTTGTTAATTGGCTAATTGATTGAAAAATGTCAGCTCTGGGTTTGCAGGCATCTCTCTGAACCTTAAAATTCAAGGCTGAGTTACAGCTTTAATCAAGTGTAAAGTGCAACACATTCAGGTTGCACGTATGGTTTTGTGCAAGTCTCCAGCCTGGGCATCCAGCAAAGTACCCAGTATATTACAAACTATCAATAAATATTTGCTGGATCTATGTGATTATTCTCCAAGGGCCAAGAGTTGCCTGGGCTCTTGGTAGAAGCACAAAATCCCAGGCTCCAGAGAGTCTGATTCTGTAGGTCTAGATAGAGATCCTGAAAAGTGTACCTCCAGCCCCAAGTGACGCCGGTACTCACTGACTCAGACCTGACTGTGACAAGTGCTCGCCATAGCCATCTGCTACTAGGACTTTTAGGAAAGTTCTCTGGCCAGAATAGCCTGTGCCATTTGAACAAAGTGCAGGGGAGAAGCCATGGTGAATTTTATAAAAGGAAGATAAGTAACAAGTGTGCTATAGCTGAGAGTCCCTCTCACTCCATGACCTACAGTTGATATTCTCTAGAGCAAGAGGCACAAATGACTGTGTGTGTGTGTGTGTGTGTGTGTGTGTGTGTGTGATGTATGGTTGTGTGTTAATGACTGTGTGTGTGTTTGTGTGCATGTGTGTGATGTATGGGTGTGTGTGTTAATGACTCTGTGTGACTGTGTGTGTGTGTGTGTGTGTGTATGTGTTACTGGGGATTGAACCCAGGGGCTTTCTACCTCTGAGTTACACCCCATCCTTGTTTTATTTATTTTATTTTGAAACAGAGTCTCACTAAGTTATGGAGGGACTTGCTAAGTTGCTGAGGCTGGCCGCAACCCTGTGATCCTGCTGTTCCAGCCTCCCAAGTACTGGGATTATAGGTAGCATGCACCACCATGCCTGGCTGACTCTATTCAGAATACTTCTTAGAAAGACTAGAGTCTTCTTGGAGCATATTTCATGAGAACTGATAAGATTAATTGTGTGTATGTATGTATGCATGTACGTGTGTATGTATGTACATATGTACGTACGTATGTATGTATGTATGTATTGTGCTGGGGATTGAACCCAGGGGCATTCTACCTCTGAGCTACACCCCCAGCCCTATTTTATTTTTTATTTTGAAACAGAGTCTCACTAAGTTGCAGAAAACCTCACTACGCTGCTGAGGCTGGCCATCAAGCTGCAATCCTCCAAATCCCCCCAAGTATTGGGATTACAAGCGTGCACCCCCTACCCCACTGCCCTGGTTTGATAAAATTACTTTTAGATAGTCTGTTTGCTAAGTCCTGAAATAAAACTCAGTAAAGTCAGAAGAAATGAATTTTTCAAAAATAAGAGTGTGTGTGTGTGCGTGTGTGTGTGCGTGTGTGTATGCGTGTGTGTGTGTGTGTGCGTGTGTGCGTGCGTGTGCGTGTACCAATAGAAACTCATGCCCAAGCCAGGCCCTTGGTCTGGGGCTCCGGCCTCCACTATTTCATGCCACATATAAAAAAAGAGACATGTCAGGGAAGGGCGAAGCTGCTAAAAAAGAAGTGTGCAGCTTTATAAAGAGGTTGCATATAAATTATTTTAAAACAAGTATTGAGACATCAGTGGCACTGGAGAAACCTTGGGCAATATTTTAAGTTATCACAGATCTTAATAAAATGGAGAGGGCAGAAAATAAGGTCCTAATACATTATCCCAGGACTGGTCGCTGCCAGTGTCTTCTCAGGAGCACATATGCGGGGAGCTGAGACCTTCCCCCTCGTGGTGTGCCTCAGCCTCTCAAAGCATCAGTCGATGCAAACACCTACCTACACGGCTAACCTTTAAGGGTTCTGTGAAGCTGCAGAAACTGGCATTTGAAGACAACATCAGCATCTAAGATCTCTTTTTTTTTTTTTGCGGTACTGGGGATTGAACCCAGGGGCATTCTACCTCCGGGATACACCCCCAGCCCTATTTTTTATCCTTTATTTTGAAATAGGGTCTCATTAAGTTGCAGAGGGCCTCACTAAGTAGCTGAGGCTGACCGCGAACCTGGATCCTCCAGTCTCAGCCTCCCAAGTACTGGGATTACAAGCGTGCGCCACCACGCCAGGCTAGCATCTAAGATTTCAAATAGCACTGATGCCAGGCACTGGGATTGGGTGATATTTGGCCAAGCCAGTGGCCACAACTATCTCAATTACTTAAAAAGAAATCGTTCCAATTTAAATTATAGACACATGTTCCTCCTTTTGTTTTTGGTATCGGGTATTGAACCCAGGGACATTCTACCTCCAAGCTACACCCCTAGCCCTTTTTATTTTGAAACAGGGTCTTGCTAAGTTGCTGGGGATGGCCTTGAAACTGTGATCTTCCTGTCTCAGCCTCTCACATGTCCCTCTTAAGTTTACCAGGGCACCTGTATCCTCCAACTAAGAGGGACTGTGCGTGTGTGGAGACTGAGGAAGAGCAGGTTGTCTTTGTATTCCTGATCCTCTCCTAGTACCCTGTTCTGCACAGCCCATGGCCCATAGACTCTCTAACCCTTACAAGCAAGCATTCATTCCCTCAGTTGCTCAGCAAAAACTTTTATTTTTTATGGTACTAGGGATTGAATCCAGGGGCATTCTACTTCCAAGCTATACCCCAGCCCATTTATTACTTTTTGTTTTGAAACAGGGTCTTGCTAGGTTGCTGAGAGTCTCATGAAGTTGCTGAGGCTGGTCTTGAACCTGCGATCCTCCGGCCTCAGTCTCTCATGTACTGGGATTATAGGTGGGTGCTACCATGCCCGGCTAGCAGGCAAATGTTGAAGGTGCATAAAGGAACAGGCACACTCCTCCAGGTGCCTGAGACAGTGGTAAGGAAAGACATGAGGTCCCTGCCTGACTTCATGGAACAACCCAGCACAGAAGACAGACTTACTGGAAAGAGTTTAAAGGTTGGAAGGAAAAGCTCAGCATGTCTTAGGAGAATGTGCCAGTTACACATTCTTTGTAACCAACCCAAAGCACCAAAGCTTCTTTTGTGTGTGCATGTGTGTGGTGTGTGTGTGTGTGTGTGTGTGTGTGTGTGTACTGGAGATTGAATCCAAAGACATTCTACCTCCGAGCTATACCCCCAAGCCTTTTGATTTTGGTTTTGAAACAGGGTCTCACTGGCTTGCTGAGACTCTCACTAAGTTGCTGAAGCTAATCTCAAACCTGCAATTCTCCTGTCTCAGCCTCCCAAGTACTGGGATTACAAGGTTGCGCTACCATGCCAGGCTAGCACCAACGCTTTGATCAGGCAAGACCTAGTTATGTTTAGAGCCTGCCTTTCGGGCACCCAAAGTTCCCACCGGGATGAGCTTTCTGAGTCCACACTGACGAACTGCCCTTCCATCTCTCAGACCAGCAGAGCACTGGGGGACAGCCACCACCCCTTTCACTAGGAGGCGGTGGGATCTGAACAGTGACTGGAGACTCAAGGACAGCAGAAGGGCAGATGCGCCCCGAGCTGTGCAGCTCTTTACTGCCAGGTTGGAATGCTCGTTACTGTCACCCGCCTGGGATGTGGGGTTAATCCAGGCCCAAGGAAGAGGACAAGAGTGGTACTCATTTCTCTTTAAAAGAGTGTTTAGTAGCCAGGTGTGGTGGTGCATGCTTGTAATCCCAGTACTTTGGGAGGCAGAGACCGGAGGATCCGGGTTTGCGGCCAGCCTCAGCGCTCGCTCGCTCTCTCTCTCTCTCTCTCTCTCTCTCTCTCTCTGTCTCTCTCCTTAGTGAGGCCCTCTGCAACTTCGTGAGACCCGGTTTCAAAATAAAGTATAAAAAATAGGGCCGGGGGTGTAGCGCGGAGGTAGAACGCCCCTGGGTTCAATCCCCGGTACCGCAAAAAAAAAAAAAAAAGATTTCAAAGACTTCTGCAGGTTCAGTCCTAAGGAATTACCCTCTCCTTCTGCAAGGAAGCTGTATCTTTTATTAAACCTTCGGGGCAAAGGGACTGAGTAAATGAAGACCAGAAAGTCAGGCAAAGGCTACAGGTATGCGGGGTATAGGATAGTCCCAAGCAGGAAGTTCCTTGACCCTCAGATTTCCTCTACAAAGCAGGGTTAACGCTACTCACTGGATTAAAATGAAGATTAAATTAGGTGATATGTGTGTCAGATCAGGTTTAATATGCATCATTTCCTCTTGGCTTTCAAGTATTGTATTTGCATTTTTGTTCATATATTAGCATATTCCACATCTTGAACATCTAAGTAACAAGACTTCCCCTTCACAATTATCCTCCCTGTTACTATCCCCATTAATTACAGTATCACGGCACAGCTGTAAACTGTGAAATGGGAAGAACCTTCTCTTTTTTATTGTTGTTCTGTCCCAAAGCTTAACCTGTGGGATTAAAAGGATTGATATTTCTAAATGAGGGTAGGATCCGCATTAGAATGGGGGAGGGGTGTCACTTAATGGCTCTAGCTGCCAAGAGTCTAATTGCTTAAAGAATTCTCACCAAGATAAGAAGTCCAAGTTCTTCACGTGTCAATTTAAGGTTCTAAAATTCTGTTATTTTCTTCTTCTTCCCCCTCCTCTTTTTTTTTTTGTGGTACTAAGGATTGAACTCTAGGGCTTTCTATCTCCAAGCTACACCCCAGCCCTTTCATTTTTTGTTTTGAAACAGGGTGTTGGTGGGTTGCTGAGAGTCTCACCAAGTTGCTGAGGTTGGTCTCGAACCTGCGATTTCCTGTCTCCGCCTCCTAAGTATGGGGATTACAGGCATTCACCATGCCCAGCTCCTCTTCTTTAATGGTTCCTTTCGCATTCAGGGATCTCTTTAGGAGAAATGAGATGTGTTGGCCATCTTTCCTACACTTGTACATTTCCTGTTTTCCTGCTTTATGATGGAAAGATTGCTCGCATCCTAGAGTCCACCTGAAGCCCAGCCACCTTCTTTAAGGTGTTTATAGTTTTATCCTTTCAAACGCAACAGCGCATACGTTAATGACATTTTCATGATTCACGGTTGGCCCAATTTGCTGCTATCCCTTTTCATATTACAATTTCATTTCTGATAGAGTTAACTGTCAGTACTGTGGCTTAGATTACTCCCAATCTTTATTTATCCTGTTTTGAGGCCCAGAAACTCGACTGGTGCCCGAACAAAGCAAATTTCACTGCACAAATGACCGCTATTTTGGATGCATGGTTAACAAAGGCCTAAGGGTCCATTTGGCGGTCCTGTTCTTCTGTTTCCTATGACACCCTTTGGACATGTGATTAGATAACACTGTGTCATTTTCTCTCCTGGGCAGGCATTTAGCGTTGCTTTTCATTCAAGTCTTTTGCCAGTGGAGTGATTTTGTTGCTGTCAGACTGCATTATGGATATTAGGTCTTGAATGAGCTGTAACTTTCTACAACTGAAAATTTATAACACAAAGACAATTTCATTCGGCCCCCTCATTGTTTAATACCCAGCCCCGTGAGTCCTCAGTTGATTTCTAGGGCTCTAGTTTCATTGCTCACGTGTATAGAAGTGTGGTATGTTTTCACTTGTTGGCTGTACTCTTAGGATGGTTTGCCTTTATCATGACAGAAGTATGTCTGTATTTCCCTCCCTGGGTTATGGTTTGGATCTAGAACATTCCCCAAAAGCTCCTGTGTTGAAGACTTGATTGCCAACGCAGTGAAGTCCAGAGGAAGGGCTCTTTGGAAGTGATTGGATTATAAGGGCTAGAGCCTCATCAGTGGATTAACACATTTGACTCATGAAGGGTATGACCTCATCAGTGGATTAATCTATGAATCCATTTGTCCATTTGATGGACAATTTGAATGGACTACTGGGAGGAGGTAGAAACAGCAGGCAGGTGGGGCATGGCTGAAGGAAGCAGGTCACTGGGGACATACCCGTAGGGACGTATCTCGTCCCTGGACTGTCTCTCTCTGCTTCCCGACTGCTGTGAGCTGAGCAGCTTTCCCCTGCCATGCCCTTCTGCCATGATATTATGCCTCACCTCAGGCCTGGAGCAATGGGGCTAGATGACCATGAACTAGAACTATGATCCCAAATAAATCTTTCCTCCTCTACATTGTGTCAGGTATTTTGGTCACAGCAACAAATAGCAGACTACAACATCATGATATTCTACTCTCTTATATACTAGGACTTTGCCCTCCTAAAAGCAAAACAGTAACTACTTGTAAAAAAAAAAAAACAACAACAACAAACCTGGTACAAATGGAGGAATGAGGTCATTAAAATCTACCCAGAAGCTCATTTCAAATATTAGCTCTTTAGCAAGAAGTAAATCTTTGGCAAGAGGTAACAGCACCAATGTTGATGTTTGTTTTCTCTTCCTTGCTCCTGTCTTGACCGCACAATGTTGGACATGTTTCATTGGCAGTGAAATACTTTAAAACAAAGCAGGAGAGCAAAGCAAGGAACCTGGATTATAAAGCTGGGTAGCCCGAGGAGAGCTAGATTGGACGCACATGTGTACACAGATATAAACGATACCTTCTGTCCAGAAACAGTTTGAATAATCACAAGTCTTCTACTTTTTATAAGAGCTTTACCCATGAATGCAAGATTTAAAACTCAACATCTTTCAAAACATTACTCACAAGACATTACTCAAAAAACCACACTTCAGGACACAAGGTCATTAATGCAAATCTATATTACACACACATACTTCATATCTCAATACTTTTAATACAAAGTAGAGAGCAATAATAATACAGCTATGAGTTTTCTTCATTTGGAGGGGAGGGGATGCTGGGGAATTAACCCAGGGGCATTCAGCCTCCAACCAACACCCCCAGCCCTATTTTCTTTTCTTTTCTTTTTTATTTGGAAACAGGGTGTTCCTAAGTTGTTAAAAGCCTTGCTAAATTGCCGAGGCTGGCTTCAGAACTTTCGATCTTCCTGTCTCAGCCTCCCAAGTGCTGGGATTACAGGCGTGCACCACCACACCCGGCTGAGTTTTCTTCATGAATTAGCAGCAACCCAATTATTTCATTAAGAGCTATCATTCAGGAGTGCTGGCTTTTATATCCAAGCAGCTGCAAAACTAGGTCTGTAGGCCAACCCTTTAATGATATCTTTCAGCATAGAACCTTCTCGTGCCATGAAAAAAATCACCAAGGCCAACTTTAAATTACTGAGCTGCAACCAGCTGCAAAGTATATCCTATGCATGAAGGGTTAATCCTACCAGTGATCACAATATCCATAGAGGCTGCTACTATGACATAGCTGAAAATATACCATCCTGCTTTCTGGGTCCATACCAATAGAGAATATAGACTGTACTAGAAGAGGCAGCCTTTGATTGATAAACATATGATTCTATGGTGGTTATTATTTAATATCTTTGGACCTCATAAACTGATTAAGAAGATTGGTATCCAAGTCATCTTTCAATACAGGTTTAGTAAGTTCAAGGTAATGACAGTCACTAACCTAAACCCTTTCTCAACAAGAATGATAAATTCTAGTTTAAAATTGGGCAGCAAAGTCCAACAAAAAATGTCATGACATCTTTTTTCTAGTGACTAAATATACAATGTCCATATGAATTCCAGGGGTCCTCTTGCTTCTTGGTATGGAGTATCTTCCATGAAGCTAAACATAAGAGAGCTAGCTTCCTTTCTGACATAGTTAAGGGCACTGTGATCTTTGAAACTGGCTCCTTGCTGTCAGCTTCTAAGGCATACCATTAATACCAGCCCCAACTCAATAACTATCCTGCTAAGTTTTGGGAAGAAGTTAAACATTCAAACTTTCAAGCTGTAGTATCATGAAGTGTTTTCAGTGGAACTTCAGAATTTGATGAAAGTAGTTCTGCATTATTTTTTTTTAGTTAAAAACCACAACCTCTACCCAACAACAGTGGAGTTCATCTTGGATGTTTCTTGGTTACTAAGCAAATGCACTAAAATCCCCTTCCAGAGATTTCTCATATTTCTAACATTGGATGGACCATCATTCAATTTATCTAGTTGTGTATAAACTAGTAGTGAAAAGTTCCACCACCTAGTTGGGTACAAACTGGTAGTGAAAGGATGGAGCAGGAAAAGAAGAACTCTGACATTTAATGACCTAATAATAGATCAGGTTTCAGTAATATTCATTCATCCAGCAATTGCCAGTTTAGCATATACTATTTTGTAAGAGATTATGCTAGTGGTGCCGTGGGAAATAAAAAATATAAGAGTGTTCTTTCAAAAATATGTAATCTGGTTAGAAATATGAAAAACATTTATTTACATTTCAAAACACAAGGTCATTAACGCAAATCTATATTATACACACATTTCATATCTCAATACTTTTAATACAAAGTAGAGATCAATAAATGCTTTAAAAGAAGAACCTGGTATGGCATCAGAGTAGGCAGGCAAAACTTTCACCCTGAGGCATGAGGAGGGGTAATCTGCACAAACTTGCTGGACATCAGGTCCTACCTCCTCCACGATCTCATCAGGTCATCTGTACCTCTGCTAGTCAGCAGTGGGGAAATCCTGAGCTCTAACAAAGCTGGCACAAAGTAAGAGCCTGAGAAAGAGAATGCCTGGAAGTATGGATGACCACAGACGCCTGAAAAGCAAACGTTTCCCAGGATAGGTAATGAAACATGAAGATAAACACAGAGATGATCACAACACAACAGCAAGTACAAAACGCTGATACGGAGAACGTGCACGGGATAAAACTGGCCAAACCTTAAGGTCACTCACTATCCACGGACATTATTTTTTTTATTCTATTCTCTTAGTAATATATTACATTTTGTAATGCATTAGTGTCCAAATTTGGACACTATTCATAGTGAATACTATTAATCAGCTGCAACCAGAGGTAATTAAGAGAAAAATATTTCTTTACACACATCAGTAAAGTTTGCCATTTTGGAGAAGTGTTGAAAAGATGATCTTTCTATTCTGATATAATTGTAAATACATAAACACACTTACGTATACATACTTGTAGGTGTAACAGCACCTTGAAAATTTCTTTTTTTTTTTTTTGCGGTACCGGGGATTGAAACCAGGGGTGTTTTACCTCCGAGCTACACCCCCGGCCCTATTTTTTTATACTTTATTTTGAAACCAGGTCTCACGAAGTTGCGGAGGGCCTCACTAAGTAGCTGAGGCTGGCTGCGAACCCGGATCCTCTGGTCTCCGCCTCCCAAGTACTGGGATTACAAGCGTGTGCCACCACGCCCGGCTCTTGAAAATTTCTGGAGCGATGCCCAACTCCTCTCTTACTCCTAGCTTGCTTACTATTATAATCCCTTTTGCAAGGACTGTATTCACATCTATGTTGTTATACTGGTCCATTTGTATATTTAAAAACATAAGCCAGGTGTGGTGGTGCAGCCCTGTAACCCTAGTACTTGGGAGGCTGAGACAGGAAGATCACAGGTTTGAGACTTGTCTCAGCAACTTAGTGAGACCCTGTTTCAAAATAAAATAAATGAAATAGGGCTGGGGGTGTGGCTTGGAGGTAGAATGCTCCTGGGTTCACTCCCCAGTACAAATACACATATAGATACATACATAATACATACGTACATACATGTGTGAGAGAAAAAAAGGTATGCTTAACAGATAGAGAGGTGACATGCGATTCTGAAAAGATTCAGGATTCCTTTATTAAAGAAAAAAGATATGAAAGATGGTGGAAAAAAACATAAAACCATAGAATAGAGAATGAGAAACTTAGGAGAGGAATAGGTATATTGCTGTCTTCTGACACTAGTCATCAGAAATAAATTGTCCTTAACTGGCCCTGGTTGGTGGCTCACAGGAGACATAAAGTAGCTCAAGCCACCATCGTTGTGGGATTTAACATTTTATATCCATTGGACAGAGAGACCTTTTTCTGAGTGATGGAAAGAAAATTTGAGGAATTATACTGAAAATTATAAGTGTGTGTTGACAAAAGAATGAGATGGATGGTTTACATTGGTGGACGCCCCACAAACCCAAAGGCTGCGCTTTTAAAAACAGGAGATGTAGAGAAGCAGAGAGTCTTACTGTGTTTGAAAAATGGCAGACATATAAATTAAGTTGCCAAGGAAGACATAAAAAACAAACAGTATGAATGAGTTTCAGGAGACAAGCAGACACTTTAATGGGGGCAGCAGGGATTTAAGGCAGTAGTGACAAAGTAAGGAGTTGGGTGGCGAAACTGAGAGGTGACAGGCACCGTGACAAAATGACACAATCAGTGTTTTAACAGCATCAACTCTGGACCACGGGGCCATTTTGGAGTAACTTGAGGAAAGCATGTGGTTAGATAATAGATCATTGGTTTATTAAAAAAGGGAGTGAGTGGAGGGATTTAATCCCCCTAAGGAGGAGTACTTTCAAAATTGAGTTGTGAAGTTGAGTTATCCTCTCTGAGCCATTTGGTTGCTGGTGTGAAACTCTCATTTTTTAACCAAATCACGCATCCTAAACCTGTTCTTTTTATCAATGTATCATACTCAGGGGCCTTTTCCCTGTGGCCACATTACAAACAACAAAGGTCACTGAATAATCCTGGTTCCTGCCTCACAAAAGTTGAGATTTATGTCTGAGCAAATGAATTTTACAGCCAACAAGAGAATTGACCGTTCTTTTCCTCCTTGAGCCCCGGGTGTACGACTGCTCAGAAGTTCGGTTTGTGTGGCACCTGCTTGTTTAATGATCTGCTCTCAGCTGGGGCCCAGAGGTCCCCACACTACATTTGTCTAACTTCTTGGCCATTTCTACCACTGATCAGGTCAACTTCAAAAGAGAGCCAGTTGAACCTGAAACCATCATACTTAATGGTCCAGCTAAGTGCTTCCCATTAGGAAGAAAGAGATGTAGATGGAAGTAGTAAAACAATGTCACACAATTGGGGGGTGGGGATTCTGCCCTATGACTATTTAGGATCTACCCATTGTTCTAAGAAAGACCGTTTTGGTCAGTGTTTTTCTTCTTTATCTTGGTCTGCAAGAAACCAACTCACACTATAAAAAAATGAGATTATGTGCATCAGAATGAAAAAGGTTATCCACAAGCCACAAAAAGTAATGATTTGGAGAATTTATGAATGCATATCAAAGGGATTTTTCATTCTTTTGAGCTTCTTTTGAAATTTCACATGACAGTAAGCTCCATAGGATCACAGGTCATGAATGGCACCATTTTATACCCAGAACATAGTGTCTGGCACACATCAGGCCTTTATCAGACACACGTGGGATAGATGAATAAACTAACGGTCATGCCTTATTAGACTTCCTGTTCATCCAGGCGTGGTGGTGCTCTTCTGTCATTTCAGTACTCAGGAGGCTGAGACAGGAGGATTTCAGGTTTGAGGCCAGCCTTAGCAACTTAGTGAGGCCCTCCACAACTTAGTGAGACCTTGTTTCAAAATTAAAAAATTAAATATGGTTGGGAGTGTAGCCCAGAGGTAGAATGTCCCTGGGTTCAATCCCCAGTACCACCCACACAAAAATAAAAACAACAACAACAACAAAAACCTTCCTATTCATCCAACATAAATGATCACTATTTGGCAATTTTTAAACATCACTGCTTAATGTTTCATTTAAAAATGCTCAATCAGTTTGTTTTAGATATGAAAAACATGAAATGAATTACATGCCTATTTGTATTACAAGCTATTTCCAACTGAGCAACCTGTACCCCATTTCCATCTTTATTAGAAATAATAAAAAAAGCTAAATGATGTTGTGCTGTCCTCAAACAGACACAAAAACAGTTGAAATTAATCTCATTTCACAGGAAGGTTACCAAGAACAGTAAGGACAACTTTATCAAGGGTGTGTATACAAATAAATCTCTCATCTTTCAATATTGAGAGAGTCTGAAAGAGAGAGAGAGGCATGAAAGGAAAGAGGGAGGGAGAGAGAGAGAGAGAGAGAGAGAGAGAGAGAGAGGAGAGAAACAGATAGACAGACAGACATGGGTCTTTATGCTCCTGTACATATTAGCTATATTAGCTCTGTAAGATTCTCCTTGTCTTTCAGCTTAGACATACTTCACTAGATTATGGTCTGTTACTGGGGAAAGCTGGGCCCTGTGTAGTACAAGAGCAAAAGCAGGCTCTTTCCTGTGAGGAACAACCATCCCCCCTTTCGTGTGTGTGTGTGTGTGTGTGTGTGTGTGTGTGTGTATGTTTTACTGGGGATGGAACTCAGGGGCATTCTACCTCTAAGATGTGTGTGTATGTGTGTGTGTGTTTTACTGGGGATAGAACTCAGGGGCATTCTACCTTTAAGTTATACCCCCAGCCCTATTTTATTTCTTATTTTGAAACAGGGCCTCACTAAGTTGCTGAGGCTGGTCTCAAACCTGCGACCCTCCTGTCTCAGCCTCCCAAGTACTGGAATTACAAGCATGCACCACCACGCCTGGCTTCTCCCACTCTTAAGGAATTGCCCCAACATGATATGGCATCCAGCACAGAGACCTTACTGATATCACAGAGTATTATCAGCGAACACGGGTCCTTCACTACCTATCAAAACCCTGTCCCAGAACTGGGCTCTCCACACAATACTTGGCTGGCGTCAGGCCATGGCTGGGCTTTCCTGGGCCCATTACTCTTAAATCCTTTTTCACGTCTGATGCAGGATGGATTTTATAGTGGCTAAAGGAGAGGAATGGAACAGTGTCAGAAATGATAACTATAAAGGGATAATCAGAAAAGGCTTGGGGCTAGAAAGCGTGATTCATGGAGGCTGTGGCTTGTGGCCTGAGAAGCTGCCTATTTCAAGTACCTGAATGTCGCCTTTCAGAATGTCCTTGTAAACAAGAACACTTCAGAGACCACACATCTTCCCTCTTCCGTTTGTCGCTATGACTTTTGCTCCATGGATATGCAACTGGAGAGTTAGGAAAGGAAGGACCAGAAATAATTGGGAAACTCCAGATATCATCGTTATGTGCCCTTGTTTTGTTTTTTTTTTTCCTGACACTTTGGGTGACCGCCATGGTTTGAATGTCCCTTCTAAAACTCATGTTGAAACTTAATCCCCAATGCGGAGTGTTGAGAGGTGACCAGGCCCCAGGGCCCCTCAGGACAGGATTGATGCCATTACTATAGGAGTGGGTTAGTGATCTCAGGTGTGGGCTGCTGATAGCAAGAACTGGTTTTCCTCTCCGTCTCTCATGCATGTGCCTGCCCCTCCACCATGGTAAGAAGCAGCATGACGGCCCTTCACCAGATGCCAGCACCATACCCTTGGGCCTTCCAGCCTCCACAACCTCCCTTGTTTATAAAATCCCCAGTCTCTGGCATTCTGTTACATCAGCAGAAAACAGACTTAAGACTGAAACTGATACTCAAAACTGTAACTTTTGGTTCCAGATGTTACAACATCACATCTGAGGATAGATACTCTCCCTCCTCATCCGGGAAGCTTCCCATGACCCCTTGTCCCTACCTTCTCTGGACCAGCTGTCCCCGAACACTCCTATAGATCAGCTATTGACCTCTACGGTAGCAATTTCAAACTCTAAAATAAATTTCTATGTTTTTGTCATGGATTCAGAGTTCCCTAAAAATAAAAACTATTTATTTTATTTTTTTAACGTGCTTTTATTGGTGCATTGGAGTCTTACATTGCAATGAATATCTATTTGATGTTAATATACATGCACACAGCTCTTAGTGTCCCCCCCGCACCCCCCCTCCCCCGTATGAAGCACCGAGAATGATGTTGGTATTTTATTAGCCAATGAGGTTAGCCAGTAAATACCTGATATGCATAAATGAAACTTTAAAGATCTGCATAAGACAATTTTTTTTCATGACTGCTTGTTCTTAAAAGGCCACTTTCCCTAGTTTTAGCAAATCTAGGAGGAAAAGAGGGATCAAATATCACCTATTATTTATTAAGTTAGTAAGTATTTTGGAATACTATCTATGAAGGGACTACTTTCTGAAGACATTTTTGAATTAATGCAAATAATGGCTTTCTGTAGTTACTGTTTGAAGGGTACAGCTGGGTAGAAACCAGGAAAAAAGAGTCAAGTGGTTTTACCATTAGGTTTTCTGAGCTAGATGATTTCTGAACATCATGAAAGCCTTCATTTGTCTCCATATTATGTAAAGCAGATGTCTTGGTTATGAAACCGATTAGTAAGTGGTTTACATCATTCTGATGGTTGCCATCCTTATTGTGGAGAAAAAAGGGGGGCAGAGAATAGGCTGCAAAGCAAGGCTGTTCTGTATAGTATTGGGAAGGACAGGGGGTCAGTCAAAAAGGATCCAGGGATATGGCTAAGGCCTTGCAGCAGAGATGCACATTCAAAAGGCATTGCTCCAAATGCAGAATAGTGCTGTGTATTTAAAAAATAAATGTTTCATTCCATGGCTTCTTGAAAATGCAAAAGAAGTCAGGATAGAAACCAAAGGTGCTTGCCAGCGATGCCTTAATTATTTGAAGTACCGTACCTGGATGGTACGTTAAGATGGACTCACATTCTGCCGTCATTCTACGTGATATGGTTATTTGGCAAATACAACAAAATAAAGACCCCTCATCAGTATGTACTGAGTCCTCCTTGAGGGAGTAAATTTCCTCAGTTAAAGGCATTATCATCTCTGTTCTCCCTGGTCATCAGAGTATTTCTCTCAGCACGCTGGACTCTGGACTCAGAATAAGGCCTCCCTAAAGACAGTGTCTGTAAGAAGTGCTGTGGGGCATCCTTCAGTAAGAAAGAGATACACAGCAAAACCATTTCCCTCAATCGAAAAGTCACACAAGGAAAGACGCTGGCCTTTTGGCACTGGGCAAGGTTTCTCCATTGCATTCATCAGAATTTGAAATTCATGCTTCTTTTTGTGACTATTTGAATGTCTGCACTTCTATTTTACCATAAGCTGCAGAAGAACATGAACAACTTCTGTTTCTGTCCATCACTGTATCCCCAGCATAACATGGTGCCCAACACATAGTAGGGCCTCAATGATTTGTTGAGGGGGGAGGAAAAATAAAACCAAAAGAAGGCAGGAGGTGAGGGAGGAACAGCAGCCAAGAGGGAGAGAGAAAGAAAGGAAAGATAGCACAAAATAGAAAATGCTGTTTAATAGTCAGGCACTAGAAGAATTTACCTAATTTCTTTCATGCAAATACTCCAGACCTACAAATACACTAACTTCTTATATGTGCTATTTATTCACAAGCCCACAGAGAATGACTAGCCTCAGAAAACACTAAGATAGGTCTTAAAATTTTATATCAACCATGTAATTGGACCCATCAAGGGAGAAATTGGTTTTCGATGCCTGAAAATTGGCGGGAATTTTATTATTTCTGAATTTGCAAAAGAGGATGGAGTTGAAAAGTCCAACCGTATAGACTGATAAAATTTCTCAGCCAAGATGTGGGTCTAAGCTGGTGATTTCTATCCCCGACAGAAACACGCCCTGAGGTCTAAGTAATGGAAGCTCTAGACACCGAGCTCATTGGCAGGCTGCACACCTACCTGCCGCCTCTCAGCACCTCTGCAAGTGGACGTGCTTAACAGCTGTCGACTTGAGAGGCCAATATGAGGACTGGCTGAGCGGCACCTGCAGCAATTCTGCCCTTCAAGGACGACAAACTTCAGACAGGAGCACCCAGGAAGTATTTCTAAGAGCTTCAACACTGTCTCTAGTGCTGCTGAAGGTCTCACTATGACCCTTTTCTGTTTCCAAGTAGTAATGTGGGAAATCAAGGGCTCAAACCAGCCACCGCATGGCGGGATTACAAGGGCTGCAGGGTGGTGGGGAAATTGGAGGATAAATCAAGAACACGCCCGCTCCCTGATGCAGTAAGGGGAGAGCAAAAGCTCTTTCAGAGTGCCACAGCCAAATGTAGCTTTTCTGATCTGAAAATATTTTTAAAGGGCAAGAGTGCTTCATGAATGGAAGCTGGGACTTCCAGGTGGGTCTCTGGAGATGTTGGCTACTTATGGGAAGTTCAATTTCCAAGATGGTGTGGGTTAGGCCTGTCTCTAAATGATATGATATAAGCTTGAAGTCTGATGTTTTGGTAGGTTTTTCTATTCTCCAAAAGTGATAGAAACACCTGAAATGAATGCCTGGTAGAACATGAAGAAGCTGGAGCAAAACCCAGTGAAGTTTTTCTTGTTGCTTCTTGGGGGAAGGAGCACAGGGAATGGGGAGAATCTTAACTTGATAAATGGGCCCAATCTTTTTCTATTTTTTGGTATTGGGGATTGAACCCAGGGGAATTATACCTCCAAGCTTCACCCCCACTATTTTGCCAGATTGTTGAGAGTCTCTCTAAGTAGCTGAGTCTGTCCTTGAACCTGCGATCCTCCTGTCTCAGCCTCCTAAGTACTGGGATTACAGGTGCGCCCCACTGTGCCCAGCTTAATGGGGATAATCTAACTTGGTAAATCAAGTATTCAGAGAATATTTCCTCCTTAGCACTAGTAAGGAGGGCATCCTTGCTTCATCAATGTATAAATTAATAGATAAATATGCATACTTTGTCAGAAAATGCCTATACTTCCTGGTACACATACTCCTTAAAGATGGTACCCTCTGCATCTATCAGAGGTGACTGACACAAAAGAGGTGCTCCAAGAACGCTTGCTGATGCAGATGACACTCTTCCATCACCTGCAGAATTAGCCCTGGACCTGCCTCATGTAAGGAAAATTGTCTGCTGGAAAGTGAATGCATAAAGAAGGGACTAAATGGATTGTGATGGAAGTTGCAGAATTGTACACAATTATCAATATTCATCAAACCATGCACACAAAATGGCGAATTCTAGTGTATGCACATAATACCTTAGCACACAAAAAGGAGGGCAAATCTAACAGCCAAGGAAGTAATACAGTAAGATCTGAACTGAGATACGCCCATCTCTTGACCCTGGTAGTGTGTTCTAGTTCCTTTGCTCTTTTCAGGGCGAGTTTGGAGGTGTTTTCTCGTGTACATTAGCACTCAGTATTTCTTCTTCCCTGAAAAGCCTATTTGTATCCATTACCCCCCCTTTTTTGTGGAACTGGGGATTGAAGCCAGGGGCATTCTACCTCCAAGTTATACCCTCAGCCCTATTTTTTTGTTCTTTATTTTGAAACAGGGTCTTACTAAGTTGCGAAGGCCTCACTAAGTAGCTGAGGCTGGCTGCGAACCCGGATCCTCTGGTCTCAGCCTCCCAAGTACTGAGATTACAAGTATGCGCCACCACGCCCGGCTTCATTACCCATTTTTAATTGGGGTTTTGGACTTAAAATAACAATTTATAATATAGTTTTTTTTAAATTTTGAAACAGGGTCTCACTAAGTTGCGGAGGGCCTCGCTAAGTTGCTGAGGCTGGCTGTGAACCTGTGATCCTCCTGACTCAGCTTCCCAAGTACTGGGATTTACAGGTGCATACCACCACTCTCAGAAGAAGGTTTTAAATGTTTAAAAACATTAACTTTGTTAGTAAAAAGGAACTAAAGATTTATAGTACAAAATTGACATTTCTGAACAAGATATTTCTCCTGGAGTTGATGGAGTAAGTTATTAATGGCTAGACTATGCTAGAGGGAATCATAAATTTGATTGGTGTTGTAATGCAATTTTTCTCTTTAAAATTTCGTTAAAACACTATGAAAGGGTCATCCACAGAGAGAGTGCTAGTCATATGCTCTCATAAGAAATGAGGTCTACTATCCTGAATTACAGGAAATTCCCCAGCTTCTTCTGAGCTAGTTGGTTGACATCTACTGTTCCTTAAGAAAGACGATCGCAGTAAAGTCAAATCTGACTTGTAGAAAGTGCATCTACTGACCTTCACCAATTCGATTCATTGCTCTATATTTTTAATCACACTCTGAAATTAGTTTGCTCAAGTTTATTCAAGAAACCCAATGTTTAAGGGTGAAAGAATATCATACCTCTAGACCATCACATCTTCATTAACACAGGGAGACCGAAAGTGACAAAGGTTAGGTTACATGTCTTTCCTGGTGCATCTTCTTGTTGAAAAATCATTAACCCTGGTCTAGTTTCAGCTTTATTCATGTATCAGGTCAACCGGACGGTGGCCTGGGAAAGGGCCCTACGTAGACCAATCTGTCTGAGCATCTCCACTCACCTTTCCTGATGAAGTCACTGCCTGAGACAGGCAAGGGAACAGGAATCCTCCATCCTCATTTCACCGAGAATGACAGGGGAGTTAAGTGACTTGTGAAAGGTCATACAGCCAGTCATT
Source organism: Glis glis (assembly GCA_004027185.1). Lineage (NCBI taxonomy): Eukaryota > Metazoa > Chordata > Mammalia > Rodentia > Gliridae > Glis > Glis glis. The sequence continues at coordinate 75,011 of PVJS01002812.1, forward strand.
GGTCAGGACCAAAATAGAACTGGGGTTCGCTGACCTCCTTGTCTCCTGCTCAAACAATTCAAGGACAAAGGGAAGGAACCTCCTGAGCTGTAAAATAACACTATGGGCTTTTTATTTTCTCATCCTTGTACCGATGAGCTGAGACATTTATCTAGTTGAACATTTCTCTTGGACAGTCAAATGAGAGGCCATTGAATTGGTAGGGAAAATCCACGGCCAACAATCTAAACATTAATAACTAGCTTTTCTGCTAACTAGCTATAACCTTATGTATAAATTTGAGACTGCTGTTCCTCAGATATTTTTGTCTACAAATTGGGGACATTAAGAGTTACTTACTAAATAAATTATTTTTTTAAAACATAAGTAACAAGCCGGGCGTGGTGGCGCACGCTTGTAATCCCAGTACTTTGGGAGGTGGAGACTGGAGGATCCGGGTTCGCGGCCAGCCTCAGCTCTCTCGCTCTCTCTCTCTCCTTGTCTCTCTCTCTCTCTCTCTCTCTCCTTAGTGAGGCCCTCCGCAACTTCATGAGACCCGGTTTCAAAATAAAGTATAAAAAATAGGGCCGGGGGTGTAGCACGGAGGTAGAATGCCCCTGCATTCAATCCCCGGTACCGCAAAAAAAATTAAAAAAAAAAAACATAAGTAACATATCTTTGAGTATTGTTACTCAAAACTTTGGGAATGGAAGGTATGAATATGGTTTTGAGGTATGTCACTTAAGATAAAAACAGGAATCCAGTGTAAGCAATATCTTAAAAACAGTACTCTGAGCTTTGGGTTAGGATTACAGAGAACAGGGATGAAGAACACACACATTTAAGCGGAGTTTACTGATCATGCAGTTGGGCAATGAGCCCTCAGCTTCAGCTCTACTACCACATATCACCTTTGCTATGCAAATCAGTCTTGACAACGGGCCTCATTTAATTCACAGACATGCTTATACTTTTGCAAAACTAAAAAAAAAAAAGCTCTTAATTACTATTTGTAGAGCATCTACCACAATTAAATGCTTCTGATTACCCTTTTGTTTTTTAAAAACATAGAAGTAGAGAATAAACATTTCTACACAGCCATTAGAGTAAAACGCCTTTGGAGGCAGAATGCTTTGAATACATTCCGTCTTATAAAAAATGTATAAAAGGATAGCACAGAAAGAGGCTGTGAGGCGTGACATGGCCTAGCGTGTTGTGCATGCATGAGTTAGCCTTTACAAGACCAGCACCAGAAGCGGAGATGAATTCTATTCAACCTCAGCCCGATGCCCTGGAAGTTCAGGATCACATCGCTCAGGGTCGGTGACAGAGGCGTGCAAAGGTATCCTCTCTGGAGAGTCATACATTTTAGAAATACTTGGGCAAATGTGTTATTTATCACCTAGAATGGAGAACTCCATCGCCACACTTTACTGTGAACAAGGATCACGTTCATGTCATGATGCGATCACATGTGTGGTTTTTGTTTTTGTCATGAATAGTAAGTAGGGAAACAAACTCTCTAAGAGGCCATATAGCTTCCCATCGAGTTAGATCCAAGTGTAAAGGAGAAGTCTCAAAACTGGCTGCAGAGAATAACAGGGAAGCTGGAGGGGTAGAAAGAATGAGGTCCCACACAGTCTCATCGTTGGACAACCACTGATCTTTTTTTGGTGGTAACTGGGGATTGAACCCAGGGGTATTCTACCTTTGAGCTACACCCCCGGCCTTATTTTTTATTTTTATTTTTATTTTTTATTTATTCATTTATTTTTTTGCGGTACCAGGGATTGAACCCAGGGGCGTCTACCTCTGCGCTATACCCCTGGTCCTATTTTTTTACTTTATTTTGAAACCGGGTCTCACGAGGTTGCGGAGGGCCTCACTAAGTAAAGAGAGAGAGAGAAAGAGAGAGAGAGACAGAGAGAAAGAGACAGAGAAAGAGAGAGAGAGCGCTGAGGCTGGCCGCGAACCCGGATCCTCCTGTCTCAGCCTCCCAAGTACTGGGATTATCAGTGTGCACCACCATGCCCGGCTCTCACTGGTCTTTTTGAATGAGGCCTAACCAATTCCTACAGCATTTTACATGTACAAAACATTTTGACTTTGGTAATATCGATAGGATTTATTAGTGACAGCCATTTCAATGAAGAGAGTGACTCAGAAAGTGACTATGCTAATGCCACACCGCTAGTAAATGTCACAGTCCAGAGTCAGTTCTTCACAGTCCAACACACCGGGCATTCAACAAAATCCCGTAGTGGTCTCAATAAAACATTATATGAGCGGAGCGCTATGACATAAAGTAGTAAAATAGTTTAGGTTAGAGGGACATTTTTATCGCTGGTTGTCAACGTGATTTACAAATCACTGCTCTGTGATACTCAGAAGCAACTCAGGACAGTGGTTTGAGCATGCATTCCGAAGCCAGACCCCACCAGATCCACTACGGCCATTACTAGCTGTGTGATCCTGGGCAGGTTACTTAACTCTCTGTGCCTGAGTTTGCTTATCTTTGAAATGAGGGTTCTAACAGAACCTACATCACATGACTGTCATGCAGACAAAATGAGCTATGTCTTTTAAGCTTTCAGAATAAGATCAGCCATATATTAAGTGCTGTGGGGTGTTGGTTCCATGAATAAATTATTCTAACATGATGTTTAGTATCCTTCTCCACTGGACATAAACAACCTACTGAAGAATTTTTAATAGATAGACATCCTTCAATGTCTTCGTAAGTTTCTCTGGATCAATCCTGATTTTTTTCCTTGGCACACGATCAAAAGGAACACAGGGTCTCTTCCTTCACTGATTTTTAAAAGCAAAGGAATCACATCGGACATCCAACCTACTGCCTCTGACTCACCAGTCACTTTTGCTCCAGAACCTGGAAGACCACTCACAGATTATACCAAATAATGACACGCATTGACCAAAGAAACTTCATCAGCCAAAGTGGTCATGACACTCAGCCGTACACCTGTGGCTTCAGACCTGCAGCCTGCCAGTCAATATTTGGTTAGTTTCAAACTAGCAGGATCTAAATGCTCACCAGGATCCAAACACAAAGTCAAAGAATAGAGTGCTGAAAAAGGATCTACTGTAGATAAGACCTGGTCATTTATCAACAGGTAAACATCTCTACGGTGTGGTCTTTTGAGCTTCTGAAGGATGCTGTGTCCATTTCTGCAGTCTGGATTTCTCATAGAAGAGCACTTTATGTATTTTATTTAGTTGATACTATTAAAAGGATTTTATATTAGAAATTATTAATACCATCCCACAGGATGATGGCCATTTAAAAATTATTGGCAATATTTCTGCATTCATCATTTGAAAACCAAGAGGTAAGACCTTGCTGGCTGCTATAGGGAACAAGGTTCTGTGTTCTGCCTTCCTGTACCGATTGTCAACGCATAAATGTCAGATGTATTTCAAAGGGAGGTGGTACAAGATGTGAAAAATCGGCCAATTTTTCACTCCGTGATAGGGCAAAGAGACACGCATAAAATCGATTCCTATGAAAATTATATTTTTATTCCCACAGGCACACTGGAGCAGTACCCGGCTGGATTAACAGCGGTGATGAGCCACTTGAATCTGCCCGTATGTGCGTCACAGATTTCAGGATTTTGTTTCTCAGGTCTATTGTTTTTTCCTCTGCAGCTCTGTCAAGTGTCAGCTAGGACTCTCTGAGTAGCTTTGAGTAATGGGCTCAGCTAATGTTCTGTACATGAAGAAATTCCATATCATTCCCCACTCTAAAAATACTGCTGCCTGCCACCAGAGCCAATCAACAGTGATGAATAGCTAAGGGGACAAGTAGGTCTCTAAATTTACTTGGTATCTGACAGCCCTTCAGCAGATATGGATAATGGATCCCTATGACTCACAAACAGCTCCCCTACATGGAAGCCCTTTCTTCCCCACATAAGGAAGAGCAAGGCTACTTAGTAACCCGCTACGTTCTTCTTCTCCCCTTCTCAACAATCTAAGAAAACTTGATGAAATGCATATGGGATCAGGGTCTGTGCGGTTGTTGGACTGAATATAAAAAGCAGAGTAGGGCTATATATTCTTATATACATTTTATTTATTTATATATTTTTAATATATTATTAATCCATTATTTTAATCCATTAGAAAGTCATTATTCTGAGGCTTAAGATTTTTTTTTTTGGTGGTACTGGGGATGGAACCCAGGGGCATTCTACCTCCGAGCTACACCCCCAGGCCTATTTTTTATTCTTTATTTTGAAACAGGGTCTCTCTAAGTTGCTGAGGGCCTCACTAGGTAGCTGAGGCTGGCCACGAACTCGGATTCTCTGGTCGCAGCCTCCCAAGTACTGGGATTACAAGCATGCGCCACCATGCCCGGTTTAAGATATATTTTTAATCCATTAGAAAGTCATTACTGTGAGGCTCAAGACCATGTCTGAACTAATGTTACCAATCAAAATGAAGCTGAAAAAAATTGAATACGTGTGTACGTATATACATCTCAATGCTCTACCTTATTATTTTCTGTAGGTATTCACCTGATTAATCTGCATATTGCGCAATTTGCCACAAGTAAATCTCAATCTATTTTTGTGGGGTCAATTTTATTCCCTAGGTGTGTAATCTGGATCCATCTATACAAAAATAGTTGTTATGAGCCGGGCGTGGTGGCACACACCTGTAATTCCAGTACCTGGGAGGCTGAGACAGGAGGATCGCAGGTTTGACGCCAGCCTTAGCAACTTAGAGAGGCCCCTCAGCAACTTAGTGAGATTCTGTTTCGAAACAAGAAATGAAATATGGCTGGAGATGTAGCTTGGAGGTAGAGCGCCCATGGATTCAACCTCTGGTACAAGAAAGAAAAAAAGTTATCTTCTATTTTTGCACCAGAAGCCAATGGCTGCATGTGGAGAACCCAGCGGTGATATAAGATGGACAGAATTCTATAAAGAAAGTCAGTTACCTACTGAACTGATGACCTTTTAGAAAGAAAACATAATTTTGATGTGTGTGTTATATGTTTTGGCTGATGAGAGCTCAGATTTATATGGATTTTCTGCTGTGAGTGTTTAGACAAGGTATTGGTCTTTTCAAAGTAGAAACATCTTTGGGAGGTTGAAGAACTTAGGATACATTTGAGTTTCTCAAGTTAAAAGAAGAAGCCTTTGCTAACCCATTACAACTAGCTAATCACTTAATAAGAACCTTTTCTTTTCAGAACCCGCTGCCTTTCTCTGCTCACTCAGTTTCACACAAAAAGCAGTTGTTTGCACTGAAATTCCAACCATGGGTCTTAACCTCCAGTCCTCTCATGATTTATGATTCACTGAGAATATAGCTAGGTAAGAGTGATGGCATGTGCTTTAAATAGCTATTTAAAATTCTGACAAATCCAAAGACAAATCCAAATTTTGTCTTATCAAAAGACTTGATATATCATCCCAAAACATCCAATTTTCTTTGCCATGCTATATACTTACTATCAGTTTTACTCATTAACACTCTTGTTTTACCCTGGCATTTAATATAAACACTATTGGCCCATTATATTAAGGCTATTAAGAAGTTATTTCAGTGTTCTTTCTATCATCTATCTATCTATCTATCTATCTTTTTGCGGTACTGGGGATTGAACCCAGAGGTATTCTACCTCCAAGCTACACTCCCAGCCCTGTTTTTTATTCTTTATTTTGAAACAGGGTCTCACTAAGTTGCAGAGGGTCTCACTAAGTTGCGGAGAGTCTCACTAAGTAGCTGAGGCTGGCTGCAAACTTGTGATCCTCCTGTCTCAGCCTCCCAAGTACTGGGATTACAAGCGTGTGCCACCACGCCC